>VYZW01060145.1:5529-16122 GCA_013401315.1 Balaeniceps rex
TCTTTTTCCTTTGTTCTGATGTATGCCAGGCAGATGACTTAAGCTGACCTCTTTGACTTTGAAAGGAAAGGGAACATAAGAACTTCATGCTTGTGCAGTTAGCGTCAGTCTCACTCAGGAAGCTGTAATTATCTAACGAGAGACAAGGCTGTCTACTAGCTGTAAGCTGTGCTGCCTGTGTCCAGACATGAATTTTTTCAGGCCTGATTCTGAAAGGAAGACTCAATAATGTACTGTAGATAGTGTAGTTTTTTAGCAAAGAAGAACAAGAAATGTCATTGATATTATGTTTTTAAGGTATGTCTAACAAAGCTTTGAGAATGCCCAAGGTATATTAATTATTCAGAGGCAGTTCTAACATAGTTTCTAGATTAATAAAAAAGGGGAAAGAAAAAATGAAAAATCTGTATTTAACAGTTAGTTCTGGTTTTTATCAGCAAGGGACAGTATTTATAACCTAGTTATACAAAACATGTTTTCAGAAATCATCTTCTCCTTAATTAATATTTAGAACTATCTTCAATCATTTTAATTTTCATATGTAGGCTACATAGGCAGCTGGATTAAGCTTACAAAAAGGTAACTACCCTCCTGAGAACTTGAACATAAAGGTTCAAAACTGTTCACTATAAAACTAGGACTTTGAAAGTCATACTTTCTCACAAATACCAATTTTATAGGTGGTATTATTATTATTATTATTATTATTATTATTATTATTATTATTTACCTCTAAGTATATAATATTTTTTTCTTTTGTGATNCTAAAAATGAGAAATAAGAATTTTCTCAAGACAAGGTTTTATTTCATTAGAATTTTTCTTTTTCTTGCTGAAGTGAAATATATAAGTCCCTGCTTACAATTTAAAAAAAAAGTTATTTCTCATTAACAAGTTCTCTCTGAGTCTACCATTCCCATACAAGCTTATAGCACAGGCTGAGTATTGATCTTTGAGTTTGCAACTGCCCATTTGCCCATCCTGAAAAGGAAGTTGAAGTTGCTACCAGTAAGTGCCAGTTCAGTCCAGTTTTAACCAGTATGGCCAATGCTCTCTTGCTTTCTGGGATTATCTCTAAGTCAGCAAAGTTTAGTTGTTGTTATTCTTATCCAAAATAGCTCTCACTTTCTTCTCATCTGTTCATCTGCATTGTACAGGTCACATTTGAGTCAATATAAGGTTAACTAATTATTCTCTTACATTCCTGTCTATTCAGACACTCTGTTTTCTCCTGTCTTAGTAATTAGATCTTAAATTCCTTCAAAGAGACTCAGTTTTAACCTAGCTTTCAAAAAAAAGCGAGGTACTCTCTGTCATTTCCATAGAATTTTAATGCCTTACCCAGTTTGAACTGAATTTGATGTATCATAGAATCACAGAAAGGTTTGGGTTGGAAGGGACCTTTAAAGATCATCTAGTCCAACCCCCCCTGCCATGGGCAGGGACATCTTTCACTAGATCAGGTTGCTCAAAGCAACCACAAGTGACACACAAGTGAGTGATTTAAAAATCTAGTGATTGTTGGGTTTTTTAGTAAAGATTTAAATGGATTGCAAAACTTTGCAATCTTCATGTCATTTCAGGAAATTCATGTGTAAATTTTGAGAACATTAACAGTCTTATGAAAATAGACTTAAACTATTTACTACCTTTAATCTCCTTCATGTGCATCCAGGTGAAAGTTCTCTTTCATCTTCTCCATCTCCTTCTGTCTGTACACTTTGCATCTTAAAAAGAGCCTTCACCTCCTCTGGGGAAATAAAAAAAACAACTTCTTGCAGCGGAACACGATAGAGTGTATCTACTATGTCTATTCAAGCACTAAGCATAAAAGCCTCAACCAGGTAGCTAGATACCATCAAACGCTAATGAAATATAAACATTAAATAAACAGATTATGAATTGATGGATTGTATCAGGAAATCCTGTTGATGGTGTTGAGAGCATCTATTAACAACTAGGAACTTGGTTCAATTTTTTTGGTGTGGCATATGTGCTGCAATTTAGGCACAATTCTAGTTTCAGTGCTTAAACACTCAGCTGAACTTTCACACATATGTAATGCTATTTCTGGGATTATCAACTTTATAATAAAATTGAAAAATGGCTATCTTAGAGGGAGAATTATTGTGAGTGAAGATCCCTTTGTACATGCATGTAGCGCTGATACCTGAGAAATATTGTGATAAAACCTGCCAGGCTGATTTGAAGCCTTGTTTATATCAGTAAAAATGGGAAGCTACAAGGATCACTAACAATAACCAAATGAATGACCAGAATGACCAAACCTGCTGCTGTTCAGGAGTTATGGTCCTAAATGCTGTGCGGTTGTTGTGGGTTAATCCCAGTAGGCAGCTCAGCCCCACACAGCCACTTGCTTACTCTTTCCCAGTGGGATAGGGGAGAGAATAAGAAGTGTGAAAGTGAGAAATCTTGTGCATTGAGATAAAGACAGTTTAATAGGGAAAGCAGAAGCTGGGCATGCAAGTAAAGTAAAATAAGAATTCATTCACTACTTCTCATCGGCAGGCAGGTGCTTAGCCATTTCCAGGAAAGCAGGACTTCATCATGCATAACCACTACTTGGGAAGACAAACACCATAACTCTGAACGTTCCCCCTTCCTCCTTCTTTCCCCCAGGTTTTGTTGTTGAGCATGATGTTGTATGATGTGGAATATCCGTTTGGTCAGTTGGGGTCAGCTGTCCCAGCTGTGTCCCTTCCCCACTTCTTGTGCACCCCCAGACTGCTTGCTGGTGGGGCAGCAGGAGAAACAGAGAAGACCTTGATGCTGTGCAAGCACTGCTCAGCAACAGCTAAAACATCCTTGTGTTATTGTCGTGGTTTAACCCCAGCTGGCAACTAAGCACCACACAGCCGCTTGCTCACCCTCTCCCCGCCTGGTGGGATGGGGGAGAGAATCAGAAAAAAAAAAGTAAAACCTGTGGGTTGAGATAAAGGCAGTTTAATAGGACAGCAGAGGAAGAGAAAATAATAATAATAATAACAACAACAACAATAATAATAATAAAAGAATATACAGAACAAGTGATGCACAATGATGCCCAGCCAGTCCCCGAGCAACAATCATTGCCCCCCCGGCTAACTCCCCAGTTTATATACCAAGCATGATGTCATATGGTATGGAATATCCCTCTGGTCAGTTTGGGCCAGCTGTCCTGCCTATGCTCCCTCCCAGGAAGAAAATTAACTCTATCCCAGCTGAAACCAGGACAGTAATCAACACTGTTTTAATCACAAATCCAAAACACAGTTCCATACTATGAAGAAAATTAACTCTATCCCAGCCAAAACCAGTACAGTGGTACAGAAATCAATATAATGATTTTGTCACAGGCAGACTCAAGGTTTTACAGCAGTGAATTAAAATTAATGAGGATAAAATAACAAACACCTGCTCGGACTTTCTAACCCAATGTAGCATGAGTGCCTGAGAGAAGGGAGATGAAGGGAAGAGTGGTCCTTCTCTAGTTCCATGCTGGGACATTTCCAGATGTCCTTTGTCTACCAGCAGGAGGATGAGGGAAAGCCAAGGCCAGGGAGTGGGATAAGTTTTCTCATTATTGAGACTGAGAAGATAGTATAATCTCAGCACACCAGGTGGTGCCTGGGGGAGCTGCTCTGCTACCACTGTGATTTTCCTCTGCTGCTGCCTTAGGCAGCTGCCTCCACGGTCTGGACCTACAGCCGTTCCCTGCCTTGGCAGATATGCTCCATACAAGTCATATGCCAGGTTTAGAAATTTAATCTGGGAGCTGTCTCATGGTTAATAATATTTTTGAGTTATAATACAAGTTTGAAAAGCTGAATTATTCTGAACGATTATCAAACTAAAAAAGTTAGTCTGTTTATGGAATATAGAATACACCACTAACACAGTGGATACCGCAAAAAGAAACGACAAGTACTCATAGTAGGTGACTCTCCCTGTCGGCCTGATATGAGAGGTACACTGCCTTCTGGGAGCTGAGGTCTGAGAGGTTGCCGAGAGGGTGCCACAGCTTGTCAAGAGCACAGACTACTATCCATTGCTACTCTTTCATGCAGGCACAAATGACACTGCAAGCCAGAACCTGGTCAGAATAAAGGAAGACTACAAAGTCCTGGGGGTGCAAGAAAAAAGTATTGGTGCCCAAGTTACGTTTTCTTCTGTTTTACGAGTTAGAGGAAAGGGTGCAGCCAGAAATAAAGGTATAATACAAATCAACTTCTGGCTTCATGGCTGGTGCAGTCATGAAGGTTTTGGCTTTTATGACAATGGGACATTCTTTGATGACTACAGCCTGTTAGGGAAGGATGGGATCTGCCCGTCTAGAAAAGGCAAGGGAATCTTTGGCAGCGGGCTGGCCACCTTGGTGGAGTGGACTTTAATCTGAAGGACTTGGGGGGCAAGGTCCAAAGTGGCAATGCTCATGCCATTGCAACCAGCTGGGGAATAAGCTAGGACAATCAGAGCAGTGACAAATGTTCCTTAGCTGCTTCCCAAGATGAGAACCAGAAGACCAACCACCTCAAGNTCAGCTGTCCCAGCTGTGTCCCTTCCCCACTTCTTGTGCACCCCCAGACTGCTTGCTGGTGGGGCAGCAGGAGAAACAGAGAAGACCTTGATGCTGTGCAAGCACTGCTCAGCAACAGCTAAAACATCCTTGTGTTATTGTCGTGGTTTAACCCCAGCTGGCAACTAAGCACCACACAGCCGCTTGCTCACCCTCTCCCCGCCTGGTGGGATGGGGGAGAGAATCAGAAAAAAAAAAGTAAAACCTGTGGGTTGAGATAAAGGCAGTTTAATAGGACAGCAGAGGAAGAGAAAATAATAATAATAATAACAACAACAACAATAATAATAATAAAAGAATATACAGAACAAGTGATGCACAATGATGCCCAGCCAGTCCCCGAGCAACAATCATTGCCCCCCCGGCTAACTCCCCAGTTTATATACCAAGCATGATGTCATATGGTATGGAATATCCCTCTGGTCAGTTTGGGCCAGCTGTCCTGCCTATGCTCCCTCCCAGGAAGAAAATTAACTCTATCCCAGCTGAAACCAGGACAGTAATCAACACTGTTTTAATCACAAATCCAAAACACAGTTCCATACTATGAAGAAAATTAACTCTATCCCAGCCAAAACCAGTACAGTGGTACAGAAATCAATATAATGATTTTGTCACAGGCAGACTCAAGGTTTTACAGCAGTGAATTAAAATTAATGAGGATAAAATAACAAACACCTGCTCGGACTTTCTAACCCAATGTAGCATGAGTGCCTGAGAGAAGGGAGATGAAGGGAAGAGTGGTCCTTCTCTAGCTCCATGCTGGGACATTTCCAGATGTCCTTTGTCTACCAGCAGGAGGATGAGGGAAAGCCAAGGCCAGGGAGTGGGATAAGTTTTCTCATTATTGAGACTGAGAAGATAGTATAATCTCAGCACACCAGGTGGTGCCTGGGGGAGCTGCTCTGCTACCACTGTGATTTTCCTCTGCTGCTGCCTTAGGCAGCTGCCTCCACGGTCTGGACCTACAGCCGTTCCCTGCCTTGGCAGATATGCTCCATACAAGTCATATGCCAGGTTTAGAAATTTAATCTGGGAGCTGTCTCATGGTTAATAATATTTTTGAGTTATAATACAAGTTTGAAAAGCTGAATTATTCTGAACGATTATCAAACTAAAAAAGTTAGTCTGTTTATGGAATATAGAATACACCACTAACACAGTGGATACCGCAAAAAGAAACGACAAGTACTCATAGTAGGTGACTCTCCCTGTCGGCCTGATATGAGAGGTACACTGCCTTCTGGGAGCTGAGGTCTGAGAGGTTGCCGAGAGGGTGCCACAGCTTGTCAAGAGCACAGACTACTATCCATTGCTACTCTTTCATGCAGGCACAAATGACACTGCAAGCCAGAACCTGGTCAGAATAAAGGAAGACTACAAAGTCCTGGGGGTGCAAGAAAAAAGTATTGGTGCCCAAGTTACGTTTTCTTCTGTTTTACGAGTTAGAGGAAAGGGTGCAGCCAGAAATAAAGGTATAATACAAATCAACTTCTGGCTTCATGGCTGGTGCAGTCATGAAGGTTTTGGCTTTTATGACAATGGGACATTCTTTGATGACTACAGCCTGTTAGGGAAGGATGGGATCTGCCCGTCTAGAAAAGGCAAGGGAATCTTTGGCAGCGGGCTGGCCACCTTGGTGAAGTGGACTTTAATCTGAAGGACTTGGGGGGCAAGGTCCAAAGTGGCAATGCTCATGCCATTGCAACCAGCTGGGGAATAAGCTAGGACAATCAGAGCAGTGACAAATGTTCCTTAGCTGCTTCCCAAGATGAGAACCAGAAGACCAACCACCTCAAGTGTATGTATACATGCACGCAGCCTGGGGAACAAACAGGAGGAACTGGAGCTCCGCACCCAGTCAGAAAGATATTATATCTTAGGAATAACTGAAACATGGTGGGATAACTCACATGACTGGAAGATCGCGATGGATGGCTATAGGTTGTTTCATAAAGACAGGCAGGGAAGAAGAGGAGAAGGAGTTGTGCTCTATGTTAAGGAGAACCTTGAATGTATAGAAGTCATCTATGGTGATTGTGGAAGCCCTATCGAATGCCTCTGGGTCAAGATCAGAGGGGTCATCTCTAAGGATGATCTTACAGTAGGCGTCTGCTACCGACCTCTAAACCAAAACAATGAGGACAATGAAGCAATATTTGGGTCACTTAAGCAAGCTTCAGGTCAGCAGACCCTGGTTCTTATGGGTGACTTCAACTACCCAGACATTTGTCGGAAGAACAATACAGCAGCTTGCATGTTATCCATCAAGTTCCTGGAATGTGTAGAGGACTGCTTCCTCATACAAATGCTAGATGTGCCAACCAGGAATGAGGCACTGCTGGACTTGCTATTCACAAACCAAGAAGACCTGCTTTGTAATATCTCAGTTAGTGATAGCCTTGGCTGCAGTGATCACAATATTGAGTTTGGGATCCTGCCGAGCACACTGAAGGTTAGTACTAAGACAAAGGTTTTAGATTTTAGAAGAGCAAACTTCAGCTTGCTGAGAGCTCAATTGGGAGGGATTCCATGGGAAGCTTCTATGGAGGATAAAGGAGCTAGCGAGTGCTGGGATTTTATCAAAAATGGTCTCCTGGAAGCAGAAAAACTGTTCATCCCCTCTAGAGGTAAGGGAAGTAGGCACAGCAAGAGACCCCCTTGGCTCAACTGCAAGCTTCTGAGTCTGCTCAAAAGTGTACCAAAGATGGGAAAGCGGATGAATACCCGTTGAGAACTACAAGGGCATTGCCATGGCATGCAGAGATGCAGTTAGAAAAGCAAAAGCTCAGCTTGAATTGAGATTGGCTAGACATGTCAAAAACTACAAGAAAGGGTTCTTCAGGTACACAGACAACAAGCAGAAGCAGAAGAAAAGTATTGGCCCACTGTTAAACAGGAGAGGTGAATTAGTTACCAACAACAATAAAAAAGCAGAGGTTCTCAACACTGTCTACCAGCACTGTTGGGCCCCAGGCCTTGGGAACAAAAATCCAGGTTGATGCACAGACCCACTGTCAGTGAAGAAAGAGTTGGTATGCAAACTATTACAGGAGCTTGACCTCCACAAATCGATGGGCCCTGACAATATCCACCTGAGGGTGTTAAGGGAGCTGGCTGATGTCATTTTGAAGACTCTCTCCATAATCTTTGAGAAGTCATGGAGATCAGGGGACATCCCAGAAGACTGGAAGAAGGCTAATGTCACCCCCATCCATAAGAAGGGCTCAAAGGAGGATCCAGGAAATTATAGGTCCATCAATCTTACTTCAGTCCCTGGGAAAGTTATGGAACGAATCCTCCTGGTGATTATCGCAAGTCAAATGAAGCACATGATTGGGAAAAGCTAGCATGGATTCACCAAGGGCAAATTATGCTTGACAAACCTGATTCCTTCTATGACAAGGTAACCTGCTCGGTTGATGTGGGGCAAGTGGTGGACATTGTCTACCTGGATTTCTCCAAGGCTTTTGATGTGGTTGCCCACAGCCTCCTCCTAGAGAACTGATGTGTTATGGTCTAGACAAGTGGTCTGTGCAGTAGGTGGGGAACTGGCTGACAGGCTGCACCCAGAGGCGGTAAGTAGCTCCTTTTCAAACTGGCAACCTGTCACAAGTGGGGTCTCCCAGGGATCAATATTGGGCCCAACACTGTTTAATATCTTCATAAGTGATCTGGATGATGGGATCAAGCGTACCCTGATGAAATTTGCCAATGATACCAAACTGAGTGGGGAAATGGACACTTCAGAAGGGAGAGCCACCCTGCAGGAAGACCTGGATAATCTGGAAGAGTGGGCTAACAAGAACCTTATGAAGTTCAACAAGGACACATGTAAGATCTTGCACCTGGGAAAACATAATCCAGGAGTGCAGCACAGGCTGGGATCTACCTGGCTGGGAGCAGCTCTCTGGAAAGGGACCTGGGGATTCTGGTAGACAGCAAGCTCAATATGAGTGAACAGTGTGTCGCTGCGGCAAAGAAAACTAACAGAATGCTGCATTGCATCAACACAGGCATCACCAGCAGAGATAAAGAAGTCTTTATCCCACTCTACTCATAGCTCGTCATGCCACACCTGGAATACTGTGTTCAGTTTTGGTCCCCGCTATACAAANGACAAGTTATTCCGGGAGAGATTCTGATTGGACACAAAAGGAAAATTTTTCACAATGAGAATGATCAGCCATTGGAATAATCTCCCCAGGGAAGCAATGGATTCCCCAATGTTTAAGATTCGTCTGGACAGGGTGCTGGGCCATCTTATCTAGACTGTGCTTTTGCCAAGAAAGGTTGGACCAGGTGATCCTTGAGGTCCCTTCCAACCTGGTATTCTATGATTCTGTGATTCAATTTAATTCAGCAATCAATGAAACAGTAATAAAAAAAATGAAAAACTATGGATAAGTCCGTAAAGAAGTGTTTGTGTTAGAAGGTATTTGTTTGCTGATTCTCATATTGAATTTAAGCTGGCAAATCAGCTACACTGAAGTTCTCTCTGTGAGTTTTTAACAGAAAAACAATATAAAATCTACATTGGAAATAAGAAAAATAACAGCTATATTGAATAAAATTGAGTGAGGACATGCCAACCACCTACAAATATTGCAAAGGTTTTAACCCCTTTTGAGTGTAGGAGTGCACAAGTATGAGAGAGAAGAAAGAAATATTATTTACTCACATACATCAAATAGAAATAGTGTTACAGAATGACACTTTAAAAAGAAAAATTATGCTGATGATCAGTGAAAGAAGGAAACTCCTGACAATGCTGGCTAATAGATTGTGAATATATGCTCCAAGGGAAGTGATAGGACCAGTCTTGACTGATAGTAGACTTGCCTTGGTAACCTATTTTTAAAGGACCAAAGGCTCAGACAAAATCCTCAGGGCATATAGATTAGGACCATGGTAATTGACTAAGTCTTGCAATAACTGAGTTTCTGATCATGGGGTTTAATGTGCTTGAGGAAATAGGAAGTATTCCACTTCTGCCTCCACTTCCTGTTCTGAAACTCATCGAAATGAGTACTTAACAAAAAACTTTTTGTTCCTTCAAGTGGGAACTATCGCTGTTCCACAAGTTCAGTACATCCACATCACCTTTCTCTTGTTTGTGTCTCAGGACCATCAAATGTAGAAAAAATAGCAGAAAACAAGCTACAGATGGCATCTTGTTCTAGCTCAGAAGCTGACATAAGCAAACTGGAACTTCAGGGGAACAAAACTATGGAAGAAGCAGATCTATTTGAGCAGACTCTACAGCATTTTTCATGTTTCTAATCAGTCATGATGTCAGTATGCAGAATACTGCACTTAAATTTTCTCATATTTAAGAAATACATATAATTTTATTGTCAAAATATTCTTTTTTAAATCTGTCCAGAATCGACAAAACATATGCTTTGTCCAGGGACTGCTCCTGCTCAATCCACCACAGGTTTAAAACTATTTTGAGGGTAAGCAGGACGATATAAACACAAAACAATGGTTAGACAGGAAGCATAAATAAAGTAAGGGGCAGTGGTGGCAGTTAGGTAATAATTCATGTTAGTACCATATGGGAAATTACAGGACCTTTGGTCTTATGCACCCCACAGCTAATGATAAGGAATGCAAGGATCAAAACTAACTTACTAAGTCATCTTTGTTTTAATATAATACTTTTGGAGCATATCCATTTTGGTTAGAAAAGAGGCAACTTCTACACTATTCTAAACTGACCTGATCCCTCAATCTCTACTGGATTTTGTTATAAGGCTGTGAATTTTGCTGAGTTTATTTTGAGGGAGAGATTGAGTGGTAAAGTGGCAAAAAACCCTACATATTTGGTCTCTATTTGGTTACCAGAGCACCAAAGAAAGAAGATTGAAGCTAACAATTATGATCGACAGTCCAGAAATGGACATAGAAACGAAGGTACTGGAAATGACCAAAGGTGACTGATACCAGGTACTGAGTGGCAGCAGAACTGACTTGCACCCTTGATTTTGACGGTGTGAAGACCAGAAAAGGCAG
>VYZW01060146.1:0-12733 GCA_013401315.1 Balaeniceps rex
GAAAAGTAACTCTAACTCAGCTGAAACCAGGACACCGGGAAAGTTATGAAACGAATCTTCCTGGGGCCCATCACAAGTCAAATGAAGCACATGATTGGGAAAAGCCAACATGGCTTCACTAAGGGCAGATCGTGCTTGACAAATCTGGTGGCCTTCTACGATAAAGTGACCTGCTTGGCTGACATGGGGCGAGCGGTGGACATTGTCTACCTGGACTTCTCCAAGGCTTTCAATATGGTTCCCCACAGCCTCCTCCTGGAGAAATTGATGCATTATGGCCTAGACAAGTGGTCTGCGTGGTGGGTGGGGAACTGGCTGACAGGCCGCACCCTAAGGGTGGTGGTAAATAACCCCTTTTCAAACTGGCAACCTGTCACAAGTGGGGTCCCCCAGGGATTGCTATTGGACCCAAGGCTGTTTGATATCTTCATAAGTGATCACTTATGATAATCACAAGTGTACCATCATGAAGTTTGCCAATGATACCAAACTGAGTGGGGAAGTAGACACTCCAGAAGGGAGAGCCAATTTGCAGGAAGATCTGGATAGGCTGGAAGAGTGGGCTAACAAGAACGTTATGAAGTTCAACACAGACAAGTGTAAGGTCTTTCACCTCGGAAAACATAATCCAGGAGTGCTGCACAGACTGGGATCCAGCTGGCTGGAGAACAGCTCTGTGGAAAAGGACCTGGGAGTCCTGGTAGACAGGAAGCTCAATATGAGTGAACAGGATGCTGCTGTGGCCAAGAAGGCCAACAGGATGCTGGGTTGCATCAAAAAGAGCATCACCAGCAGAGACAAAGAAGTCATTATCCCACTCTACTCAGTGCTTGTTAGGCCACGCCTGGAATACTGTTTACAGTTCTGGTCCCCGCTATACAAAGAAGATGTGGACAGGCTGGAGGGGGTCCAGAGAAGGGCCACCAAGATGATCAAAGGGAAGCCTGCCATATGAGGATAGGCTGAGAGAACTGGGTTTGTTCAGCCTTGAGAAAAGGAGGCTTAGAGGTGATCTCATCACCATGTACCAATACTTAAAGGGTAGTTACAAAGAAGATGGAGACTCCCTTTTTACAAAGAGTCACATGGAGAGGACAGGGGGTAATGGATACAAGTTACTCTTGGGGAGATTCTGATTGGACATGAGAGGAAAATTTTTCACAATGAGAGCAGTCAACCATTGGAATAATCTCCCCAGGGAAGTGGTTGACTCCACTACACTGGACGGTTTTAAGACTCAGCTGGACAGGGTGCTGGGCCATCTTGTCTAGACTGTACTCTTGCCTAGAAAGGTTGGACAAGATGATCCTTGAGGTCCCTTCCAACCTGGCATTCTATGATTCTATGATATGATTCTATGAAACCTCTGACCTTCCCTATTTCCCTGGGTGCAGTGACTAGGGATGCGGTGGATCACATTACACAAAGCAAGCAGCTTTAATTCTGGTGGGATGGCTCAATCTATCAATGTATATTAATATTTCTAAGTTTTGGGGATCTTTTAACAATCAAACAGAACAATCCTTTTCACTTTCTCTTTTCCTTTAGTTAAAACTTTCAGACTGGGATTAATTTCTTCTCTTATCCAACTGAGAAACATCTGTTCTAGTTCTCTAAATGATCTTCAAAGGGTGTGTAAAGTCCCTGTATAAGAGCCAGTTGCAATAAGGCAAGGTATTCAACAGAAAATTATGAAAAAGGAATATTTGAAAAGGAATATTTATGAAAAAGAAAATTATGAAAAAGGAATATATGAGTTAGGTATGTGGACTGTGGTTATTCACAACAGCTAGCAAAAGACTCTGGCTAGCCTGCTATACTAATATGCCTATCACCTATTGCATAAATTATTTGGGACTAATTTTTCCCTTTTATCCAATAAGATGGTCAAAATGTTTTAATCACATCTATTACTTATGATTTTCCGTTTTTAGATTTCAGAATTTAATTTGCAAATAACCTTTTTTTACTGCTTGAACAATTTTGCAGTCAGGTGGCAGTAGCTGGAACAACAGTATAACACATCTAATGAACTCATCATTATTTCTAGCTGCTAAGCAGGATTCAGAAGCCTCTCCTGCTCACCTAATACACTCATTGAAGAACCACTTATCTAATGAAAGCAAAAGGTAAGTGTCTTAAAGTTTTCCTGGAGCTCTTCCCAGAAAACGGCCTCATCTTGAGGCTTCTAAGTGAGCTTTGTTCCCTCTAAAGAGGTTGTTGAGGGGAAGACTACTTTTCCCCTTGAGAAAAGAAGACTACACCACTGTGGTGGCTTACACTTAACTGGCGCACTGTAGAGGAGTGTGTCAGAGCTAAAAACATTAACTACTGTCACTTGAGTTCAAGAGAAGTTTCTGCAGCTGGCCTCAGACTTGGGAAGAGTCTTCTTCTGCTCCTCTTCCTTTTTATGAACATGGTACATGGGTGCATAGCAGTCCTCCAGACTTTACTCTCCCCTTGCACAGCTATCCACACACCCACACTCAATCCTTGTGAAGAAAGAAAGGACCAGCTTAATATAACTGCTGGAGGTGTCTAAAGAAACTAGTGCCTAAATTATTGATGGGGGATTACAGACCTTTATGTAAAATAGACACACATAAATTTTTAAGTTTTATTCCAGCTGTTAAATATTAATGATTTTTTAATTAAAAAGTCTTTTTATCAATTTAACTCTGGTTATAGAATCCTGAAGGCAGGAAAAAGGAGGATGAAACTGTTAGGATTTTCTGGGTGATCAGTGATGTTGTACACAAGAGACAATAATCCTAGTCCCAAATCTTAGTCCTCAGAACAAGGGAAGAGGCCCGAACTCTTCCTTTTCAGTCATGGCACATTGCCAGAACACCAAACAAAGAGGGTATGGAGTCCTTTACAGAGCTTCTTAAGTGGCCTGCATACACAGGTTAAAAATAAGGCAAGCTACAAACAACAGACATTTCTAGAGGGCGTGGAGGGCTTATTCTTGCTCTCCATCTTACTGCTGTGGCACTAAGCTATAGATTTGGGCTGGCTCCATTCAGAGAAGAACTGATCGGATTCTTTCCCAGTCTAGCAATTGTCAGGAACCTGTAGCTCCAAACAACTTCAAGCTGACATTAATCTTTTTGAATGGTCTGCTAAAGTTTGTAGCAATGGCTCCAGAGTATTCTAGCCAGGAGTTTTATTCTAATGCAATTAACACTGCTATCCATTTGTCCCTGGAATGTTTTCCTGCACTGTACTGTCCTGCCATCCTGGTGTTTTTACTGCAGTGTCTACTTAATTAGCACTGGGTCTGTCTTCCTGATACTTTGATTCCAGTCTCATTACATTATGCAAATCTGCATCTTGCTGAATCTGCCGTGTTTTAGGCCACATGCTGAAATAATCAAAACCCCTCTGCATCCCATTGTTGTTGTCCTCTCTATTTCTGGGTTTTATTAATTTCTGTGCATGTGTGCGTGTATATGCATGTGCGCTTCCTGATTTAGAAGCAACTGAAATCCTAATTTCAATTCTCATATAAACAGTAACACTGCCATTCTAAGTAGATGGCATGAAATGGCCAGGTTTCACTTCCTAAGCGTTTCTGCCTGAACCTCCCATTCTGCGATATATATTTATCAGTCTAGTACTGAGTACCATCTCCCTTCATTTATTGGTGTCAAATTTTTTTCTCCCAGACAGAAATATCTGAAATGGACTGTGGGCCTAATTTTGTGAACTCAAGTAAAAAAACCATTATTTCAGCATCTAAGAATTAAATATTAAACTGAATTATAAACTTGAAGCTCGGAGTTTGAAATTTAAGCTTAAATAAACAACTTGGGGAAAGGAGGCATATGCTGTCACTCCATCATCTTCATATAGTAAGAATTAGAAGAAATAATAAATAATAAAATTATTCACAGTAAGATCTCCAGTATGCTGGGAATGTTCAAAATACCTGAGAAAATTTATTCCTCATTCAAGGACTTTTTCAGTCAAAAATGCTTACAGACAGACTGTTGCATACATGCCCCCTGAAAGAGTGAAATCTTGAGGAGGGCTTCATAACTAGAATTGGGGTTTTTTCATTAAAAAGTTGAAACCAGGTTCTTGTCAGTCTAGTGAACTGTAGGAAATCCAATATTCAGCTGATTTTTCGTTGTCAGTCGAATTCCATAACAGGATTGGTGGGGTTAAGATCAGCAGAATAACTGGGATTGCAGGTAAACTTGCATTTTATAGTGCCACATTATTTCGCTTTATTAGTAATGATGACTGCACCTAGAAACCTTGAATAGTGAAAACAGACAACTTTTAAATACAGCTAATGCAGAAAATCATCTGTCCATCAGAAATACCTCTTGTGAGTTAGACCTGTTTTCTTGGCCACTAAAAGGAGATCCCTTAACTAGCTATTAACTAGCGTATTCCCTCATTTTACCCTTCCACCTTTTGGGAGGCCCTTACAGAAGAGCAGATGCTGGGTGAGAAGGTCCTATCTCTTCTCCAGGCCAA
Source organism: Balaeniceps rex (assembly GCA_013401315.1). Lineage (NCBI taxonomy): Eukaryota > Metazoa > Chordata > Aves > Pelecaniformes > Balaenicipitidae > Balaeniceps > Balaeniceps rex. The sequence goes on from VYZW01060146.1 coordinate 4,489, forward strand.
AAACGGTGGTGTTGGAAGCACTTTCCAGGTAGGAAAATAGGCAATGTGATTCAGTTGCACACAGTCAGGAAAGATGTTTCCCATCAGTGATGCCATTTTGTTTTTCATAGATGAACAAGGACCGCAGGGGTTTTTGTCTTTACTGTGCCTGTTATCCAACAAACACTGTAATTCTCATACTCTTTGGACCCTGGCAATATCAAAGTAGTATTTCTTCCTTCTTCTACCTTTAAGCTGCTACAAGAGAAGCAACATTTTGAAGGCAAATATGAAACAAATTTAATTTCCTTATTTGTCTTACCAGAACCTCTCTGAACAGAATGGATCAAACTGCTAATTATAAGTCAGCTTATGCTCAGAGATTAAAGAGAAGTTGTTACTGTGAGAGGAGACTTTTCATGCATGGCCCCTTTCCAGAATTGCTGGAGGGCACACCTAATGAGTAAAATGGAGTGAAATGACACAGAACATGCTACATGTTGGAGATTTGCAGTGATCCGTGATGATGAAAGCAACAAGATCAGTGGCAGCCAGACAAAAATAATGATTTGCTAATTCTCTGAACTGCTATGACAGTATTTCCAACTCCACAGCAGACACTTCAGACATTTGAATGCAAAATGTATCTGTGCTATCTCAGGATGGGAGATCAGAAATTTGATTCCAAACAAGAGCTCATAAGGTCACCCTGAGTTGTTTGTGAGTAAACTAGGGTGAGATTTGATGGAAAGCACCTGTAAGACTTTCTTTGAGAAATTCAGCTTCTATCTCATGTAGCTGTCTAGGAAAGCCTAAAGGTTTAAGAATAATTAAGGAAGATGAGAATCTTATTTATTGTCTCTACCATAGCTCTACCATAACCGGAGTGTAATGAAGTTTCAGAGATAACATAAATAGAGCGGTTTCTTAATAGGCTGTAGGCAGGTTCCTGCTTAAAAGTTTTCAAAGAGGTCAGTGCTTGCTTTTCTTTTGTGTTCAGTCTTTCATACAGAGTAAAGCATTTGTAAACATTGTACATCCTTCTGACTGATATAAAGAGGAATCCACATTCAGACATCTCAGCACCTCAGTCGGAAAAAGGGAGGAATGTGTTACTCCTTACTGGTCAACCTTTGACCACTGGTTTTTGGGGCATACTTCAGACCCTTGCTGATTACTCACAAAATCACCCAGATCAATATTTTTTTGAACTATCACCTTTCTTATTTCAAAGAGAAGAACAAGCATCCAGAACACCTGGATTCTGTTCCTGGTATTTTACTTACTTTTTTTTTTTTTTTTTTTTTTTTTTTTTTTNCACACAGGATTTGATCTCTCCTCACTATAATCCCATAAAGCACTATCGACTTTTCTGATACATTAAGAATATCAGTTAAAACTTGTAAGGCATTTGACATCTCAAGTATCATTTGCAACTGTCCTGAGAAGTCGCTGAGAGCCATTAGGCTGAACTGAATAGCCATGACTCCCTTAGAAACATCTCTCAAAGGTAAGAATCAGAATCCACTCTCAAGTGTTGTCACTGTGTTGTTTTCAGTGACCTTCTGCAGCTATGAACTTGAAAGAGATGTAACTGCTGACAGTACAACTGACAGTATGCATTTGCTGCGATGGTTTGGGCAAGAATCCTGTTGAGATGAACAGTTTCTCACCACAGGAGGTGATAGAGCTGAGGGGGAAAAGGAAGAGACAAATGATCCCTTGGCCAACTTGCTTGTTGAATGAAACTGGGATTCTGACTGAAGCAGTTAATTAGGAAATCATTTATGCACTGATTATCAGCCTGCCTAAAAACACAACGCAGCACTTGTATTGAAGCAAGCAGAGTGTAACTTGATAGTATACTTGTGTTGTCAATTACCTGCCTAATGGGCTTATAATTGAAACCACTATTATGTAGTTTCCATAATAAGCAATAAACACTGTAAAATAATGCATGAAGCCCCTCCAAGTCTATGGAGAGCATTTATAAATCATGTAATCAACAACAGCTTACTTTGTGAATCTCCCAAATTGATTAAAAACTATGACACTTCCCCAAGGAACTCTTCACAGAAGCATCTCTAAAATTTAGGAACTTTTGGGTGAAAGTCTGGATCTTGAAATAATGGCTTTAAGCTAGAAGTTTTAAAGCCTAATCCCAAGCCTATGAACTCAACGGACAGTTTGCCTTGACTTCATAGACGTTTGGACCAGGCTTTTATAAGACAAAGCATGCCCAGGTCTTGTGCAGTACTTCACACACTGAACTTGACTGGCAAAAAAGAAAAAAAAGTCTGAAGCCAGCTTCACTGGCTGCCTTACCAGTGGCAAAGCAGTGTTCGTCTTTCTGGTTTCATCTGCTCTATAACTTTTTCTCTGTCGTGGTTTAGCCCCAGTCGGCAACCAAGCACCACGCAGCCGCTCGCTCACCCTCCCCCTCCCCGGTGGGATGGGGGAGAGAATCGGAAGGGCAAGAGTAAGAAAACCCACGGGTTGAGATAAGAACAGTTTAATAATTGAAATAAAAATAATAATAATAATAATAGTAATAATAATAATAACAATAGTAATTGTAATGAAAAGGAGAACGAGAGAGACAAACAAAACCCAGGGAAAAGAAAACAAGTGATGCAACCGCTCACCACCTGCCGACCGACACGCAGCCAGTCCCCGAGCGGCGATTGCTCCCCCCAGCCAACTCCCCGCAGTTTATATACTGAGCATGACGTCATATGGTATGGAATAGCCCCTTGGTCAGTTTGGATCAACTATCCTGGGTGTTCCCCCTCCCAGTTCCCTGTGCACCTGGCAGAGCATGGGAAGCTGAAAAAGAAAGTCCTTGACTGGTGTAAGCTCTACTTAGCAACAACCAAAACATCAGTGTGTTATCAGCATTCTTCTTACACTAAATCTAAAACACAGCACTATGCTAGCTGCTAGGAAGAAAATTAACTCTCTCCCAGCTGAAACCAGGACATTCTCTCAAACGGTTTGGAATAGGAAGAAAAGAAGACTCAGGTGGCTGGTATTTATCTCCCTCCATCTATTTCTAGTGAAGCAATGGAGGTCAGGATGACCTGAGAAGTTCAAGGAATCATATTATCTTTGCTTCCTTCCCACAGCATAATTTTGTTGAGAAAGCAATCACAGGCCAGGTAAAGCAAGAAAGGGGTTAGGATGTAGAGAGATTTAGGCATCTTACAGACTAGAGGACTACAGTTTTAACATAATACTCACAAATTTGGCCACTGACCATAATTAACACATAAAATTCCTCGAGGGGAATAGTATTGCACATGCTTCAGGCTTCTTGTGATTAACACTTGAAATGAACTGCAGCTTTTCCTCCTAGCAGACACTTTTCCTGCCTGTGAAGATAAGAATTATCTCCACTTGTGAATGAATTGACGAATCAAGCACTTATTCAACTTATTGCTAATGTCACTAAGAGTATATATAGATAAAACATTCCGGGAGCAGAGAAAAAGGAAACATACTTACCCCCAGACAGAAATATTGACAAGAAATCCTGACCTTTCTTCGTTTATATAAGTTATTTAACTAGCCAATTCTCGCACCATATAGCAGCTGAGTTAGCTGCAAGAGAAACTTGAGCCATTTTTCTCATAAAAACCCCAATGAGTTAGTGACTAACTACTTGAAAGTAATCCTGATGAAACAGCATGACCTCTTTCACTTTCTTCCCTCTATTTTAATACCTTCATTTAAGTGAGGAGATTTGACTTTATAGAATATTCAGTCTTGCTCAAAAATACAAGACTTCCACCCCCCCAAATCTTTATGATTAAACAGAATGCCTTATTCTGCCTTGGTCTAATTTGTATAATAAATTAGCCATTTCACTGTAGATTCCTAAATGATAGTTGAGCCAGTTAGCAAGTTCTACTTCTTACTGCACAACTAATTCTTAGCTTCAAATAACTCCTGGGTGTGTACATTAGACTTTGATTTTTTCCTGTTTCTCCTAATAAAATGTCCTACATGCATCTCCTCCCTATAAAATTACAACAGTTTTGTTTCCTTTCTGTCACACTTAAGGACATTCAGCTGACTGTGGACTATTTTCAAGTCAGTTAGGTCTGATTAAATCCTCAATGCTAGTTTCTTCTGTGGACTTGCAGATCACAGGACCATGCTCAGACCTCTCAGATGGGCTCTCCCTGGAGATGTGGTAATGAGGTTGTAGCCTTTGGCCTCCAGAGCCTGCCTTCTGCTGCACCACACTTCTCTAGCTTCAACAGGTATCTACTGGCTTCTCAAGTATATGTCTTCAGAGACTCAACGCACAGCAAAGTAAATTAAGACAGAACATAGCCTTAACAGAGCTAAAAAAATGCAGTATTGAAAACAATGAAGAGTGGAAGCTTCCTTAAAGCCAAGTGCTGGTAAGTGCCTGATCATGTCCTTTTTCACACCTCCTTAGGAGGATGTGGTTTACTGTCTGCATGGCAGTTGTCCTCATAGGAAGTATGCTCCTGGCACCAGAAGTACACAGCTCTTAAAAAACAAGATCTTCCCATATCATATGATCAACTCAGAAATTTCAGTTCTTATACCTACCTTCAACTCACAGCTCCTTACTGCCACCTGTAAAAAAGTTGCTCTTCCTCAGATGTGTCACAGAGACTAGGAGAGAAACTCTCTGAGGCTAGGGCAGTTGCCTGCTGTTTTTCTGGTGAAGTGCAATGTGTCTTTTTTGGGGGCATACTGCTTGCAGAAGTACAATTTATAGCTTGGGCAGGAGCAGTGCAGATGTTCTCAAAGCATCATGAAAAGCAAATGTTCTGCGTAATCTGATACAAACATATCACACGCTGTCACAGGATGTTTGCTTAAATTCTTGATATTTCAAGGCTTTCCACAGTACATATTTGCACAACCAAAGAATATATGGACCCTGATCTTGGCTGGGTCTTGCACAGTTGATTTAATTCCATTATTAGTCTTGTTTGTTGTAGCCCATTCTTTGTGTAACTTGTGCTAAATTCTGATGTGGAGGTGGGAAGTGGAAATAAGGTAGCTTTTTTACTTAACCCAGTTGTGGCATTTGCCTCTCCCAGCTGTGACAGGCAAAGGAGTGGACTGAACCGTCCCCAAAGGTCCAGCCTGTGCGTCTGGGCAGAGATGACTAACCTCTGGCGGAGCTTTGTTGTTCTGAGCGTAAACTGCCCACAGACAAGGAGGAATTTGCTTATCGTTTGGTTGTCAGAAAATGTAGTTTCAGAAGGGTTTATCCTGAGGGCATAGGTTAAGGGAAAGGTAGGATGTAGATGCAGACCGGCGGTGCTCTGACCTTCCTTAGAAGACAGCTTCACATCCAGATCCCCATGGCAGCACGTGCCTTGCTCCCAGCTATGCTGCTTTCTGTCCTGTGCTGCCCAGAGGAGCACAGCTGTCTTATTTAGCTCATTTAAACTTCCCCCAGTAAATCAACTGCTACAGCACTTCTCTCTGAATGCCCATTTGTCGATAACTCTCTGGTGCCCTGGATTGAATATAATATTCCAGGTGCAGTCACAGCCAAGCTGTACAGAGGAAAATTATTGGCTTTTTTTTTTTCTCCATAATGTAATGTCTCTCTGACCGTAGCCTGAGATTGCATTGCCCTTCCTTTTGCTGCTGTATCACATTGCAAATTCATCTATGATTTCTCTATTGCTAGCCCTCAATCTCTTTCAACAGTGCTGCTTCATTCCATTGAATATAGCATTAATTTGTTAGTGTTTATAGACCAGTGAGTGCTATTGTGTGAGAGGTTGGACTAGACCATGTAGAGACAATATAACATCGATGGCAGCCAGACAAAGAGAAAATTGATGATTCAAAAATAGAAAGAAGGGAAAGGAGGAGCAGAAGACAGAGTTTGGTGAATAATAGATCTTTCATTTCTGTGGTAGACCAGAAAGATTTAAAAAATTTCTCACAGCTTAATGGCAACAAACTTTTTAAAAACACGAACACAAAATCTAAAAACCAATAAAATACTGATTTTGAATTTCACTGAGGTATTTTGTTTAACTTGAAATTAATGTCTTGAGATTTTTCTTTTTTTGATTTGTGGTCTTTTACTGTTATGTAATAATTTAAAAATCTCTTTTCAAAGGAAAGTATTTAGTAGCTTTAAAACTCCTTTGTTTTCATTCTTCAACAAAAATGGCAGTTCAAAGACAAATTTTGTAACAATTTTTTATACATATTTTCAAAACATCTTCTTCTTTTCAGTTAACAGTATTAACCAAATCTGATATTAGTAGCCAAGTTCCAGTCCAGTTTTTAGTTTCTTTTTTGGGAAAACTGACTGTTAATTCAATGTCCACTTAAATACATAATACATGACCAGAGAGAGGAAGAGACTGAACAGATGAGGGTGCAACAAGCAAGAAAGGGAGAATCAAAAGGAAGGAATACTGAATACAGAGAAAATGGGAGACAGAAAAAAAGTTAGAAGAAGAGGAAGAATTTGAAGATTCACAGGGAGAGAAATAGGGATAATATGCTAGAGAATGGGAATAATGCAAAAAACACAGACTATCAATTGCCACCCAGTTTTAGGCAAGAATTGAGAGAGGAGGAGCTGCACCTGAGATCAAAATATCTCTTCAGATCGATGCGTGTTTCTCCACTGAAGACATAAGGTGCCAAAGGTGACCAGACTCCCTAACCAGGCTTTCTGCTTAGGTGCCTACGGTTAGGTAGGATGAAACCAGCCAAGACCTTTTAAAAAGTGCATTTATATTCTTTTGTTTCGTGGTCTTTTCCTCACATGCATCTGGTATCTAAGCTTGGGGAAAAGGCTGGTGAGCTGAGATGGTTTATTTATAGTATTACATAGAGAGTTGCATCATAGGTCATGGAAGAAAAGATACATTACATAAAACCCCTCGTGGTTCCTTGATGAATTGTGCAACTTGCTGGCNTCTTGTCAAGAATAATAATACCCTTCTTTAGGGTTTTGCAGTGGGACAGACAAGCCAACAAATGGGCATCTGTGCATTTTCGCTGTGGGCCTCTGAGCCCAGAGGAAGACAACAGACAATTATACCAGCTCTTTGTTTAGCTCTAGGCTGCAGTGTGGATCTGATTTGGCTTAACTGCCCTGGTAATCCTTATGTTTGGGCCTCCCTGGTACAAAAGCCCCTTGACTGAGCACTGGGTTGAAAACAAAGATGTTCCAAGGTCCAGGTTATTTTCCATATCCTCTCTTCATTAGCTTTATGCCCATGATATTGTAACTGTCATTCTCCAAGATCAATGCTTTCAAAATATTTATTCTGTTGTTTACATCTTCTGAAAGACATGTGCCGCCTACCACTGACCTCTGAAATGCATGTATATAGTACATTAATGCCACTAAATTGGCAATAGAAGTAAATGATAGCTGTTGTAAGACTGCTTTGTTTGATCCTTTTTCTGTTCATGTTAATACTCAATTGCAGTAATTGCCAGATCCTTTTTATTTCCAAAAGAAAGCTGACTTCCAGAATAACTCTTCTGCATTATTCCAAGTAAAAACAGAGCCAGCAGGCTGTCCTGCTTTGAAATAGAACAAACATTTGCATGGTATGAGGTGTTAGGTTCTTTCTTTTTTGACTGCCACAAGATTAAATTCTTAATGTTGTTTTCACAAGAGCTAATGAATGATAACCTCAGAGTCTTTGCATTCCTGGGTGCCAACCAATGCCAGTGGCCCACCAGTTATCTCATCAGGACCTACTACTCAAAAAGCTGCAGACTGATGCTCACAATTCCAGCATGAAATCTGCAGCTGCAAATTTCTGGAGGATCAGCTTATACTCATCCCCAGGGAACGCTTGCCTGAACATGCTCTTACTTGCAGGAATCTCTCGTCTCTGCCACTGAATCACACCATTCTCCATTCTCTCTGCAGTGACATAATGTCCATGAAGAATACTTTCTTTTAACTGATGTTGGGCCTGAAACAAGTCTCCCTTGTGTCTGTTCTGTGAATCCATTGGTCCATTGCCAAGAAAAGTATTTTTGCCAACAGATATCAAACCAGCTGATACTGAATCTTTTGATTAAAATCAGCTTAGAATAATCTAGCTATAATAATTAAATAGTTATTTTAGTGATTATTATGCCTTTACTGCAAGACATCTCATCAGAGGCAGATTGCAAGAATCAAAGTAATTGTACATTGTGGAGACTGGCAATGACGACTTTATCTGCCTTCACTAGACAAACTACTTCTCTTCTGAGCTGTTGTGTAAAATACGGAGTG
>VYZW01060148.1:0-13814 GCA_013401315.1 Balaeniceps rex
AGACCTTATTGCGGCCTTTCAGTACTTAAAGGGAGTCTATAGGAAAGGTGGGGACAATTTTTTTAGCAAGGCCTGTTGTGACAGGACAAGGGGTAACAGTTTTAAACTAAAGGAGGGTAGATTTAGGCTAGATATAAGGAAAAAATTTTTTTACAATGAGGGTGGTGAAGCACTGGAGCGGGTTGCCCAGAGAGGTAGTGGAGGCCCCATCCCTAGAAACATTCAAGGTCAGCTTGGACGTGGCTCTGAGCAACCTGATCTAGTTAAAGATGTCCCTGCTCACTGCATGGGGGTTGGACTAGATGACCTCTAATGGTCCCTTCCAACCCAAAGCATTCTATGATTCTATGATTCTATGACCGTAATCCCCATTCCCTGTCCCCCTGTGCTGCTCAGGGGGAGGAGAGGGAGGAGAGAAGTCGTGAGTGAAGTTGTTCCTGGGAAGAAGGAAGGGGCAGGGGGAAGAGTTTTTTAGATTTATTCTTATTCCTTATTATCATACTCTCATTTGATTGGCAATAAATTATATAAATTTTCCCAAGTCAAGTCTCTTTTGTGCATGATGGTAATTGCTGAGCGATCTCCCTGTCCTAATCTTGACCCACAGGCTTTCATCTTATTTTCTCCCCCTCTCCAGCTGAGGAAGGAGAGTGAGAGAACAGTGGACATCTGGCAGCCTGCAAAGGTCAACCCACCATAGCATTGTGTCCCTGTTTTGGCACGGGGGAGAGGAGAGATGGAGGTGGAACTCCTCCTCTGGACCAGTCCCATTCTTCAGCAGTGCCAGAGCAGAACTGTCCCTCAGCTGCATCAAGTGTTCAGGAGAAAACAGAAGAAAACTTTCTCCTATACTGGACAAAGGGTTCCTAAATGCTTGGACAGGGAGGAATCTCAGAGCCCCTCAGCATCATCTTGAGCTATAGCTACTGCCATGGGTGAAGTCCTCCAGGGACAGTCCATGTCTCATAAAGAGCTTAAATCAGTTTATCAGGGGATTAGAAGTGGGGGAAGAAATTTCCCCCTGCCTGCACTGCCCCTTGAAATAGCTAATCTTGATGAAGAAGTACTTGCAGCAGGATGCTCTTTTGATATGGCACTTGTGAAAACTCCATATCCCCCCATTTCCCACTGCTACCACGGCCTTGTGAGAAACCACCATATTTCTCCTATGCCCTTTTGTGCTGCTTATGAAGGTTAGAATTTTTTGTTTGTTTGTTTTGATTGTGTTCAAAGCTGATGACATTTCTTCACCAAGTAAGCAAGAGATAATTACAATTTGTAAAAAAGCTCACTTATGGTAAATTGGCTCTATTTTGCATTTGTTACAAGTCAAATTGGCTTGGTTTTACCCACTAGTATTAAGTGGCTTTGTCTAATAAAGATTTTATTGTTGTTCAAACAGGTGCATGAAAGATGTCCATGGAAATATCTTTGTATAGGAAGAAAAATCCATGCCATAATTGCAAAGAATTAACTCCAGAGTAAAGCAAGATATTTTACAGATACAGATTAATACTTAGTGGTACACACAGCTTTTGGCTCCCAAGGTTGTAATGGGGATTAAGTACACAACCTGCTTTTATATCAATGTATGATCACATACTACCACCTTTGTCCCTTCACATGCTCAAAATATTTTGTAACACAGGTGTCTTGTTTCAAACCCATTTTGAAATAGGGGAAATGAAGCAAAGTGAAAATGAGATTACTTGTCCAGAGTTGTCCAGTTGGTAACTTCAGGATCCCAGGCCACTGTTGGGCTAACAAGCTTCCTTCTAAGAAAAACCAGGGTATTGCCCTGAAGGACTTTCACAATCTTTATTAAGCTCAAAAAAAGTCAGAAAAAGCAAGGAAACACTTCTGAGGGCACAACCCCACCAAGGTCCGCATTCTAAATTGGGTGATGGGAGGGGTGGGAAGAGGTTGGGGCTTGGGTCTTCCATTTAATTCCTCAATGCAAGGCCCAGGACATCTGCACTGCACCAAAGGACAAAAGCAGAAGAGAGCACATGTATGAGAGATCTAGAATTAATGGAGGTGAGGTCTGTGGTGACTGAATTATTCTCACTCTAAAGATGAAAATATTTCCTTACCTTCTATTTGTTACTGCTTACTGTAATTCAGTTTACAAGCAAACCTGAAATATGTTAGAGAGAAAGCTGACTTGTTTTGACATTGGTTTAATCATCTGTCTAGTCTTATATGTTCCCAGCAGTTTGTAAAATAACTCATTTCACCTCATAACTTCTCTGGCCTTTTGCACTTACTTTGGCCTTTTGTCTTACTCTGTTTTATTTTATCTTTTTTGGACAGTCCATCCCTGATTTGATTAAATCAATGCAAGAAGACTATGGTAGGAAGGAATGAATTATTTTTTTCTATAGGAAGGTTAGAGAATCAACCTAATAAATCCAGGGGATTCTTAGGACTAATGCAGAAGCAACTAAGGTTACCCACATTGAAGTCTATGGCTGCGTATCTCCTGTCTGGTGTGTGTGAAAGCCAAGAGTGCTATGCAAACTGTCTCCGCGCAACTTCTGCAGGTAGGGTTTGAGACCAGACTGGGTTAGACAGACACAATTCAGGTTACCTACACGTTCCATCAGCTCCTGCTGGAGGGAATAAGAAGCCTTGTTTCTCATAACTTTGTAGCCATACAACTTTACTGTGAGGATTCAGGAGATATGTGGTGGTGTGGTTCTATTTGTCCTGTGCATGGCATACCCAACTCCACCACAGGTGAATGTTCATGTTTCAGTCTGTGCGAAGGGGAGCAGATTTCCACTCACCTTTCTCATGCTCTGGAGTTTTTATCTTGCCTTCACTGCTGTGCGGTCAAAGTTAGGTTTGAGCAACATCACTGGAGTGGAGATGTTCTCTTAGCCTCTTTGCCCTTCAGTCCTTCTAAAGATGCAGGCCTGGAGGAATAGGAGAAGGAGAAGATAAGTGTGATTTGATCCAAATGATGATGTAAAACATCCATATGGTTCCTTTAGGCCAATGGACGACAGCTTTTTCAGGCTAATACATTATCACTGAAACGGAGAAAGGCAATAATGAAAAAAATGGAATGTTTCCCTGTTTGTGCTTTAATTTCATAGTATTTTGCCTGAAACACTGGGTTTTGTGTTGCTGCAATCAGGGGCAACAGTTATACAAACAACTTCCATCACTTGCTAGTGGCATCCATGAGAAAACAGTTAAGAAAGTATTTTCAGGGTTTTTTCCTTATGTTATTTATTCTGGTGATCAGAAGGGAAAACTAGGCCAGTCTTTTTGCTTGGGCACATTGGGAATACTTTTAATATCCTGCAGATGAAAATAGACACTGACATGCACATTGATAGCCAACATGTCTGGAATCTGTAACTAAATGTGTGTTTCTAACCCTAATAGTACCAGGTAATAGATGCAGTCTGCATCTGAAAACACCAGTGGGAGCCTGAGTCAGTGCTTAGGGATGTGGTCAAGACAATGGAGCTGTTACACAGCAATAGCTGGGAGGAAAAAAAAAAACAAACCTGGAGCTGTTCCCCCTCTTATGTCAGTCCAAACACATTGGAGACGTTTCTCATCATGGGAGAACCTGCCTGCTGGGAAGGGCAGACACCCTGTCAGAGAGGTCATGCTGGAAACAGTTGCTTCCTTTTTGATTTTTTTCTCAAACCTCTATTTCCTTGCTCTCTGAGAACAAGCCCCTTATGAAGTCTTTGGGAAATGGAAACAGAAGAAAACCCTGGCTCAGAGCAAAATTTGGGGGTGACAGAATTAAATCAATGAAATGAGGCTGCAGCAGGCTGAAGGCAGTTTGCAGTGCCGGAGCAGACAGACCCAGCCCTGGAACAGACTGTTTAAGGGACAAAATTATATTGCATTTAACTAGAACTAAACTCTGAAGAGAGTGAAAGATCATCTGGGATACACCCTAGCAGTGGGCTTTTGAATACTTCCCTGCCAGACTGCCATGGGACCTGCAAACGTTTAACTTTTGCTGACAGTTCACATTCTAAGGATTACCCATATAGAAACAAAGACCATGTACGTACAAAACACCTTACTGTAAAAGGACTCTGCAAAATAAAAGGAAAATTGTCGTGGTCATTAACTTTTTTTGGAACTGTAGTTAACACTAGATCCAGCAGCATAACAGGGAGTAAAACTGTGGCTATCTTTACTTGAAGAAACCAAGACTGTAAGAAAAAGTAGACATGTATAATTCAGTAATTCAGTAATTTTTCAAAACCTTAAGAATGAGGCTCCTCTAATAATCTCAGGAGATCAAACATTTCTTCCAATCATTGTAATTACAGGGTAAGGTTTTAAAGTTACTATTTCTCTTATTCTTAAATGGACATTGTTTTGCAGGGTACAAAAACTGCCTTGTTGTGCTCCTTTTTCTCCCTCTTTTTTTTTTTAACCTTCTTTTGATTTTTTTTACCCTCTCCCTCAGTGAGGTTTGAATGATGTGATATATTTCATCATCATTGCATTTAAGCTCAAAAAGTTAATAAATATATGCAGAAACAAAACTGACTAAGAAAAATGGAGTTACTATGGGAATATACATTACAATTGAATCTGCTGTGACATCTAAAGGACCTCTAGGAAATGCAAGAAGACATTCTTTCCTGTCAGAATTACTTGAGTTGCTCTTTGCTTCTCCTTTTTGGGGTCAGATTCTGCCTTAGTAATTCCTTCTCCTGATTTCACCGAGAATACTCAGTGAGTACACTGGTACAATCTGGTAGTAAGGGTCTGGTTTGGGTGGGATCGTTGTTTTTCCTGATCCACACAAGCTGTGAATCAGATCTCATGTTTTTTGCAATTCAGAGGCTAAGTGAAGGTTTTTTAAGGTTTGGATTTGAACTGGAATAATTTCTGCATTCATTCTGTGGGTAGAAAAACAGAAGTAACCAAAAAGAATTTCAGAAATTTATTGAAAAATTGCGGTGATTAGAATCTGTACAACTTAAGACAAAATCCCTTACTAGCACATTAATACATGATAAATACTTTCCACATGGGAAGGCAGAGATCTGCAAAATACATTAAAGCAACTAACATAAAGAACTCCCCAGCTCACCAGATGGGAAAGAGAATCCTGATTTAGTATCTGTTTTTTTCTGAACTGCTTAACTACTCCTGATCCACCTCTCTCTCAGATACCACATAAAAGTTCACTGTCACTTAGACCTATGAGATTAAGTTTCACTCTTCATCAGTACTAGCCCTTATGTCAGTTTTAGACTGTGAAAGAATAAAGTGGGGAGGACTGTTTAGGAGAAAGTGATTGTTTTACACAGAGCTAGGCTATGTATGTAAACACCAATGTTTAGACAAAAAGGGTTAGAAACAAACATATAAACATATGTCATAAAGCATTGTGGACCTCCCACCAAGGATTTTTTGTGTAAAATTACCAAAGGTTAGCGTAGGAGCAAGATAAGTCATTGGTTTTAGGAATGGTGCGTTCTTTTAATCTCCATTTCGTATGTAAACAATAGTTGATAGAAAGTAGCAAAGCATACGTAGCTTTGCTTTTGGACTTTGTAGGTCCAGTAAAATTACTTGTGCTCTTCTGCAAATAGTTTCCCATGCACAGCCTTTCTACACCAAGCTTCTAGCAAGGTTCATGCTAGACAGCCACAGCCGTTGCACAGGGAGTTGAAGATAACACCAGCATCTATCAGAGGCAGAGCTCCACATCTCTGCTTGAAAGTCCTTTCTACCCCTGGTTTGCAGAAGAAAGAACCAGATGTCCCTTGGGATCCTCTTTCAAAGACAACTCTTCCTGTGGAAGTAGGAACATACGGGAGAGGGGCCTTTTCTGACTGTTAACCAGCTGTAGCAGAAGGAATATACATACTTGGTTCACGTGGTATTATTGTAGCACACAGTACAGTGGATAAGATAGGATAGGACAGATTATATGAGTATGTAGTTTCTCCTTCTTTGAGGGCTTAGGGTATGAGACACTGAAAGATGAGATTACATGGAGGCCCATAAAAGTTATATCTTGTTTACTTCATATGCCTTCATTAGGTGAAGTCAGTGAAACAAAGTCAATGCAGTTTAATGAGATACATGTGTGGCAAGGATAACCCCATTCTCAGTCAATCCTAGCTGGAAGATAAAATCATGTGTGAAAGTAACAAGAATTATCGTGGTCTGCAGCATCTCATGCAAAATGTACATCTGGGGGAGTTTTTCCCACCTGGTAAGCTCCTACCAGCAAGAACTTGCCATGTCCTAGCAGCATGTCACTGTTGTTGTGATTTAGCCCCAGTTGGCAATCGAGCTGCCCCCCCACCAACTCCCCTCAGTTTATATACTGAGCATGATGTCATATGGTACGGAATACCCCTTTGGTCAGTTTGGATTAACTATCTTGGCTGTTCCTCCTCCCAGTTTCTTGTGCACCTGGCAGAGCATGGGAAGCTGAAAAAAAAGTCCTTGACTAGTGTAAGCACTACTTAGCAACAACTAAAACATCAGTGTGTTATCAGCATTCTTCTCATAGTAAATCCAAAACACAGCACTATGCCAGCTACTAGGAAGAAAACTAACTCTATCCCAGCCAAAACCAGGACAACTGTCTACAACTGGGATTTTCTCTAATATATTTAATCTTCCCAGCTGAAACCTGCTTTTCGGCAGCAAAATCCAGCATTATCTTGTTAGAGGAGAGAAGGTCAGTTTCATCTCTGGCTTCAGCTTCCTTCTGGAGCTGTGTGGAAGACACTTGAGCAGCTTTTCATATTGCTTCATCACCATGGTGTTTGAGTCCTTCGGTTGAGGGGGAATGGTTACTTGAACCCAAACACTTTCTGCAGCTAAGTCAGCTGGTTAGCATTGGCCATATCCTCGAGTTCTCCCAGTTTTCTATGAGAGAGAAGAATGACCAATATTAGTGTGTTCCTCTGGTGGGCATGTCTCTATGTGAGTGAAGGCAAGAGTTTTGATGGTTCCTGGGCTTCCTTGCTAGTCTTCTTCCAAAGGCTGAGGTAGCTCCCAGGTTTTCTGGTCTCTCACTCAAATAAGTTTTTCTTTTCTAAGGACTCCCTAATGGAGCTCTTATGTTGCTAAAAGAAGTTTTGCACCTGGATGGAAGGAATGTGTCTCCAAACTCTGTTTGGCTCTCTCCAAGTGAATGAGTTGACCTGGCTTTGCTGTCACAGAGCACATGGTCAGTTAAGCTAAAATTGTCAAGTTTATGTTGTTGCTCCAGCTCTGTAGCTTACATTGGTCCTCACCTTCACTGGTGTGTTAAACCAATACTAACTCCTCAGGCTTTCAGGACTGCTTCCCTTTTCTTCTCACACAACTCCAAAACACTGATGCCTTTGATACAAAAGAAGTATCTGTCCAGGCATGCGTTCTGCTCTGGGCACTCCACTGAACATCAGTAAACAGTCAACAATTACCATCATTACAGTGAAGGAATGCTTTCTGGTATACTGTCCTGTTGCCATGCAAACTCCAAGCAACCCAAATCACAAAAAAACTTACCTAAAACTTTGCAACCTACTGTGGAGGATAGGAAAAGGATTAATTTATTCATAATTTTGGGGAAGAAGTAATGCAGGGCTTTTGCTTCATTCTTTTCATATCTGTAGAACTCAGTATCATTTTCAGTGGTTCCTAGAGTCTTTTACAGCTCTAGTGAGAGAGAAAAAGATAAGCCCTCTCTGCTCACTAGCCCCCATGTAACATTGCAGGTCACTACTATAAAGCTGCTTATCAGTGATTTCCCTTTCCTCAACCTGGGGGATTTAATAGTGCTAGCAAATTGATGTTTAAATCACTGGCTATTGAAAGCACTTGGGTTTTGTCTAGTTTTTTATTTTATGAGTCTTGTATTGTCCTACATGTCAAAACCAAAATGTAAAGACAAGATGCATTTTCTCGCAGAAATAAGCAGATCTGAAAACTTTACTTGTTTGTATATGTGAGTTTAATAATGCTCTGTGTTTCTTTAAGCACTTGTTGTCCGTTCAGTGGCAAGGGAACAGGATGTTGTAGCTGTGCCAGAATGTTTTACTGAAGTATGAAAAAGAAGGAAGTGACTTATAGATACCAATAAAATGGCACCCTATGTCCTCAAGCTAGCAAACAATGCAAATTTCATTAAAATTTATATATAACCCAGAAAATAAATCTACCTTTACCCGATGCAGTCTATTAAATTAATCAGGTGCAGAATGCTCCATGTAGATTAGCATCCCCTTCACCCCAGAAGATCTAAAAATACACACACGAGGCACCTTAAATCCTTGGTATTTGCTAGTGGAACATTGTTCTATGATGTTTCACTACAAAAAAGCACATGCATTAGCAATCAATTACTCATTGTCCCAGATAGTATCCCCAATCTGCCTTGATTTTCTTGCTCCTTTCACAGAATCACAGAATCTTTTGGTTGGAAAAGAGCTTTAAGATCATCAAGTCCAACCGTACCTGTCCACTACTAAACCATGTCCCTAAGCACCTCATCTACCCGTCTTTTAAATACCTCCAGGGATGGGGACTCAACCACTTCCCTCGGCAGCCTGTTCCAATATTTGACAACCCTCTCCGTAAAGAATTTTTTCCTAATATCTAATCTAAACCTCCCCTGGCACAACTTGAGGCCATTTCTTCTTGTCCTATCAGTTGCTACTTGGGAGAAGAGACCAACACCCACCTTGCTGCAACCTCCTTTCAGGTAGTTGTAGAGAGCAATAAGGTCTCCCCTCAGCCTCCTCTTCTCCACACTAAACAACCCCAGTTCCCTCAGCCGCTCCTCATAAGGCTTGTTCTCGAGACCCTTCAACAGCTTCGTTGCCCTTCTCTAGACACACTCCAGCACCTCAATATCCTTCTTGTACTGAGGGGCCCAAAACTGAACACAATATTCAAGGTGCATCCTCACCAATGCCGAGTACAGGGGAAGGATGACTTCCCTGGTCCTGCTGGTCACACTATTCCTGATACAAGCCAGGATGCCGTTGGCCTTCTTGGCCGCCTGGGCACGCTGCTGGCTCATATTCAGTCGGCTGTTGACCAGCACTCCCAGATCCCTCTCTGCCAAGCAGCTTTCCAGCCACGCATCCCCAAGCCTGTAGCCTTGCATGGGGTTGTTGTGGCCCAAGTGCAGGACCCGGCACTTTGCCTTGTTGAATCTCATACAGTTGGTCACACCCCATTGGTCCAGCCTATCCAGATCCCTCTGTAGAGCCTTCCTACCCTCAAGCAGATCAACACCTCCACCCAGCTTAGTGGCATCTGCAAACTTGCTGAGGGTACACTCGATCCCCTCATCCAGATCATTGAGAAAGCTGTTGAACAGAACTGGCCCCAACACTGAGCCCTGGGGAACACCACTTGTGACCGGCCTCCAACTGGATTTAACTCCATTCACCACCACCCTTTGAGCCTGGCCACCCAGCCAGTTTTTAATCCATCAAAGAGTATGCCTGTCCAGGCCATGGGCAGCCAGTTTCTCCAGGAGAATGCTGGGGGAGATGATGTCAAAGGCTTTGCTAAAGTCCAGGTAGACAACATCCACAGCCTTTCCCTCATCCACTAAGCGGGTCATAGAAGGAGATCAGGTTAGTCAAGCAGGATCTGCCCTTCATAAACCCATGTTGACTGGGCCTGATCTTCTGGTTGACCTGGATGTGCTGTGTGATGGCACTCAAGATGATCTGCTCCATGACCTTCCCCAGCACTGAGGTCAGGCTGACAGGTCTGTAGTTCCCTCTATCCTCCCTCCAGCCCTTCTTGTAAATGGGCATCACATTTTCCCCCATTAAGCTCTAGGCAGGAAAGACATGAAACTCATTGTCAAAGCAGATGAAGGCTGTGCAGTAAAGTGCCCTTCTCAGGCCTGCAGGAACCTAACTGACCAGCTCAGCCCATTTTGCTGGGGTACAGGTTCTTGCGCACAGTCCAAGGATAGCACTTTTGCCTTGAGTTGGACAACAGTAAATATCACAGCTCAAATGCTGTTTTCAGGTGGATGGAGGTAGATTTAGAGCAGAGGCAAGCTGCTTATCAGGGAGCTCTTTATCATCTGTCTTTGTGTTGGTCATGAATATGCCATCTGAGATTTGTACCTGATTAACCATAGCAGCAGTGCCCTCCTAAAAGAGCCTTCAGTCTAGCTAGACAAGACAGCTTGATATGGTGGATAGGACACAGGTCTTGGGCCCTCAATTCAGAAGTCCTAATTCAATGCTGGGAGAAGAAGAGGGTTTGTACAGCCAGCCAATAATTTGGTACAAGGTCTTACATGGGACTGGCCCTAATTGATCTGCCCAAAGACTTGCCAAAAGAGTCCTCCAAAGAAAGTGATCTAAGCAGTCCCGTGCCCGTTGACTTAACTACACAACCACCTCTGCAGTAAATCACTAATATTACAAAAAAGGAGAGATCAAACAACACTTCTAAGAAACCTAAACACCTCTAAGAAGCACTACTTCATCGATTCCACATAATTTTTCTCCCTCCTCCTTGCTAATCCCCTCTCTCACTCAGCTTCATGCCATCCTGGCCCTTTACAGCATGTCAATGCTCTGTCTTTTTGTGGTTATGTTTTATCCTAGAGCACATGACCTATACACTTTACAGGCTGCATACTTCACCTCCACTTAGAACACAGTCTCTGGACCCTAATACCTGTTGCAGAGAACTGAGGGGGGAAGCTGCAGGGGTACTTCACAGATGGGTGATGCCAGAAGCCTCCTGTTGTAGGACTGATTTGGAATGGATGGATTTTCTGAGGCATCTGTCACCTGACCCACCCCAGACATCTACCTTAGGCAAGCTAAATCCAAGCCTTGAGGACAGCGGGAAGAAGCAATGCCATCTCTCATCCTCCTCAGTGTCTGCATCTATCTGGTTCTCTGGCTGCTTCTGCAACTGAAACTGTCCTTCTGCTCTGCCCAGAAATTTTGCTGCGCATCAGGAATACTGTTGCAGATTTTGCTGTCTGTAAGCATTAGAATAATTAATTTGTTCTAATCATGGTTATTACCTTTAGCATTGCTGTTCTTTCCCCTGGACTTTTTAATACGTTTGCCCCAGATCCAAATGATCTGGCTAGCTATTAAAGGGTGTAGGTTCCTTCATTTTTTTAGTGAGAGACAAAGAAAGAAGTTAACTGTGAGAAAGACAGCTGTGCTTAAAGATGGCTGTATTTTTGAGTGAGAAGAGAGCTGTGCTTGTACACTAACCCCTAGTCAGGCAGAGCAGAAAATTATGGTTGCTCTTTGGGATCTAAGGGTCTCTTGTTTACAAGGTAAAAGCACTCTGGCTCCTTGCTGCAGCAGGGAACAGAAAATGTTTCCATGTAAAACTTTGCCTGTCCCTTTCACCCCAGCACAGAGCTCTGCAGCTAAGATTCCCCTACTGGCCTGTTTATTTTGCACCACACCTGGCTTTGTGCAGCACAAAAAGCAAACAACCAAAAGTGGATGACCCCTCATGAAAGGAATCAGGAGATCCCCTGGAAAGGCTAGACCAGCCCTGTAGTATCCTTTAATCTTACAACTCACCCAGTCATGTCCATGCTTTATAATACAGTTGCTTCATGGCTCTTCCTTATATTGACTTAGTGAATGTTCCCTTCATATCCTCATTGGCAGCACTTCTGGCTCTTGGCAGGGTTTAGAAATCTATTTTACTTTCATTGCTTTTCTTTGCTAATCTATGTTCTTTCTGAGTGTTCAAGTGCTTGACTGGAAGCTTAACTAACAACTGTTAGGAACGATGCTCCACTTCTGCACAAAGAGTCATATCAAAGCTTGGCATAGCCAGTGAGAAGTCTGCTTTTGGTTGAGGTTCTTAATAATGAAACTTAATCTTTTCCAATCTAGCATGGTGGTCACCAGGGAATCATGTAAATTGATCATTTGGGTCACATAAGAAACCAAGCTGATGGATAAAACTGTACCCATCTTACTCTGCAGCTATGACAAGCCACTGACCCTTAAATAAAGTTGAAAAATATCTTAGTAGAGCAGGTGGAAATTTGTGTTGTTTGTTTGTTTGTTTGGGAATTTTGATCAAAAGGAGCCCTGTAGCAATGGTATTTCTTTCAATTACTTTTTGCAAAAGAACTAATGTTCCTTTGAATGCCATTGATTTGCAACAACATTCAAAATGAAATTATTTTGCCAACCATCTTTTGCAGCTTCTGAATGTTTTTGCTTAAAAATAAATGGGAAGAGCTCATTTTATCTCAGCTTTTCTTTCTCTTGCCTTTTTCTAGAGAAAGAGAGTTTAACAAAGGAAAGGCAGTTAAAAAACAAGAATAAGTAGGCCTTGCCCACCAAACCAAAGTGAGCCATATTTAAAGAACTCTTTATAAATTAAAAGTCTATGAAAAGCTTCCAACATTGCAAATCATCTTTGAACTGTTAATTTTCCCTATAAAACTTAATTGTCCTTTTTCGCTATCCTTTTTTGCAGTCAGTGAACACACACCAATATCTCTCCTTTCTTTTAAGCTAAATAAGGAAAATTCATGTTCTCAATATTTACCTGACTTAGAGATAGATCTTACTGTCTTACAATAGAAAAGAAAAGTCTTATTGTCCTACAGTTTTTAATATGTATCTGTCATTAGATTAAATAGTATGAAATCTTTATGGAGTTGCAGGCCTGACGTTACTAAACGAACCATTTAATTAGTGTACTTTTTTTCTAATTTCATATACCACATAGCAAACAGAAAAGAATTCCAGGACAAAAGTTCTCCTAATGTCACTGTGAATCACTGCAAATGAACATCAAATCCCCTCTGAAATCCCTGTTCCTAGAACCAGTGGCAGAATCAGACCTAACTTCAGCCAGTATTTAACTCAGTTGGGCAGTCTCTTGCACATGCTTTGAATCTGCATCACATTATATTTTTTTATATATATAAATGCTTTCTGCATCTTTCATAGGCAGCCCTGCGGATTTATTTTTCATCCACCACAGAATCCCTAANGGTACAATGCTAGTTCCATTTGTTACAGTCTGTAAACACTAAAAATGTCCACTTTTAACATATCAGTGCCTCTCTAATGGCTCACTGTAGAAGGCGCAGAAACTACCAATCTGTCTTCCAGCAATTTGCTTTGTAAAGAGAGAGTTGAGAAGGACTCTCAACCAAGTAGACAAGCTTGTCTTTTAAAAGACAACTGTCTCCCTCTTTCAATTTTCAGGCCAAATATTTCCTACAGATGAATTTTTATGAGGGTATCATGACCCTCCAGTGGCATTTGTTCTTCACCTATCATGCTCCTTGCTGAGAGTGTAGGAAAGAAATACAGGAGCCAGAAAGAACCTATCTCCTATCCAGTCATCCCCTTTAAGGATTTTAAATGTCACCACCAGTGTGGTGTAACTGCAGGTTCAGGAGGACGTTCCCATGCTTTTGTGGTAATGTGTGTATACCTAGGTGACCATCACTACCGAGAAGACATTGAGGTGCTGGAGCATGTCCAAAAAAGAATAACAAAGCTGGTGAAGGGTCTAGAGCACAAGTCTTACGAGGAGCGGCTGAGGCAACTGGGGTTGTTTAGTCTGGAGAAAAGGAGGCTGAGGGGAGACCTTATCACTCTCTACAACTACCTGAAAGGAGGTTGCAGCGAGGTGGGCATCGGTCTCTTCTCCCAAGTAGCAAGTGATAGGACAAGAGGAAACGGCCTCAAGTTGCGCCAGGGGAGGTTCAGATTGGATATTAGGAAAAATTTCTTCCCAGAAAGGGTTGTCAAGTATTGGAACAGGCTGCCCAGGGAAGTGGTCAAGTCCCCATCCCTGGAGGTATTTAAAAGACGGGTAGA
>VYZW01060148.1:19556-30237 GCA_013401315.1 Balaeniceps rex
GGAGTAGAGGGGCAGAATCACCTCCCTTGACCTGCTGGCCACAGGGGTATTGGTGAATGAAAAATGGATATAAGCTGGCAATATCTGTTTGGCTTTCCAGGCTGCAAGAGCATATTGCCAGCTTATATTCATTTTTTCATCCACCAATACCCCTAAGTCTTTCTCCGCAGGGCTGCTCTCAATCCACCCATCGCCCAGCCTGTATCCATGTTTGGGATTGCACTGTTCCTCTCTCTCTTTCTCTCTCTCACCCTCACTCCCACAAGTGAAGAACAGTAGTCCACAGGGAAGTTCTGCTGGGAGCATAACAAATACTCCTTCATGCTTTCTGGCACACAGCAGAGCCAAAATAACATTTAATTATCAAATATACTTTAAAAATTAAATGTTATTTGCTACTAAACTTTTATTCCAACTTTGATGAGCACAGCTTTCATTATACTCTTAAAGGAATGATGTATGACTCCAAGGAAAACTTTCTGAACTGGTATTTTTCCACCTGCTCTGCAAAAGAAGGTAGTCTAAAGTAAATAATGGTCATAAAAATGGCACAAGCCACTAGCTTTTTGAATGAGAGGAAAGTTCAGGGAAGAGAGGATTGTGGGCATCTTCTTGGCNAGAAGCCCTATCCACTTGATGTACTCCCAGCCTGTACATGGAGGCCTCTCTGGGCATGACTAGTGCCAAACCAAGTTACCAAATGCAAATTATTTCCAATACCTCTTGCTACCTGCACCTGGAGAACCACAGTTTGCACAGAGAATAAGTCTGGTCTTCATAGCAGCCTTAAAGTTATCCCCCGGATATAATGTAGTTGTGCCTGAATGTTAGTGGCTCATGCAGCTGGAAGCCTTTCCCACTGAAGGGTGATTCACAAAGAGGGCAGAGCACAAGAGACAGAATATGCATCTTCCATCTTGCCCAAGTGTTTGACACTAAAGAGGAAAACACGACAATGAGAGTAATGAACCTGTGTCTAAAATGTAGATTCAAGTTATGCCTTTGTTGTACCCTTGAGTGCAATAGGGATTGTGTTAACGAGGGTCAGCACTTGTGAAATTACATAGCAACCCTTATGCTGTAACCTACATCAGCTATAGTAACATTGCAGTGTATTTGACCCAGGTCAGCTGGCAGGACGGCAAGATCACTGAGGATTTGTACATTCCTTGCATCTTCCTGGTCTACGTTACGTGCTGGAGATATTAGAGAGGGTGAGGAAAGAAAGGCCTCAGACACCTTAGCTGCAGGTTACTGAGTACACCAGTAACAGCTCAGTTTGTAGCAAAAGCCACAGAGCTGTTTATGTTGGGATACAAAACTTTGAGTTGAACTGAGATGGAGGAACAGCAGCAGGGTATCACACAAAACTGAGCTGTTACATTTCATCCCTTTCCCTTTTCTGCTCAATAGACCAAATCTGCTCCATTTGTAATTCTTCTATGCCTCATTGCTGGATGACGTACAGATAATTATCTCTGTTATGAAAGTAACTTGGCTGTTTGATTCCATACCTTGGGGGACATGTCGAGGAAAGAGGTAGTGCTGTGTAATGAGCTTCTCCTGTGGTGCCAGGGGACAAGAAGGATTCAGAGCTTGAGATGGTCCTGGATGGCTCAGGATGAGAACAGATGCATGCCTTCAGGGCTTGCCAAGCTGGAAACTCTACTCCTCCTTTATCATGGTTCAATCTTCCCCATATGTAACATGCCAAGGCTGCTCAGTTTTACATCTGCCAGTTGGGAGAGGTGAGGCTGCAATTCTCTTTCAGTCTGTGAAGCCTGATCCAGGGTGTTTTACTTTGACTGACAGGATGCTAATAGCACAATTTCCCAGGACAACTGACATCACAATTTGGTCCATCACAAATACAGTTGTTCTTGTAATTCTGAGCAAGCACTGTCCTGTTTACTGCTCTGTTATGTGCGCAACTTCATGTGGCCAGACAGTAGGAATGTTTGATAAGCCTGGCTACTGTAGAGCTAGCCAAAACAAGGGACTAGTGAAATGGGTCAATCCAGGCTGCTAGTTTTGAGACATGCTCAACTTCTAATGTTACGTTATGTCTTAACACATGCATGGCCATTGCTTCAGCTTCGCCCTGACCTCCATCAAACCATTGTGCCATTCTGCCTGCTCTATGAGGAAATTCAGAGAATAAGTGGCGGGTGGAAATTTGCATAACATTAGCTTGTATGAAAGTGACCCAGGTAGATCTTATTCTGGTTAATTCAAGCTGAACTTGCTGGGGATTATTATGTAAGAGGTTTTTCCATGGCACCATATGGATGGGAGCTATGATATGGAGTGGAGCAGCAGTACCAGCTGAGCTGCAGCAGCCAATGTAATGAAGTTATTGTCATGCTCCTGGGCCTCTCTGCAATCTGGGGTGATGTCACCTGTGAGACAGAGCTTGCAGCTAGGAATGTTGGGTGACATTCCTTGTGAATGAACAGCTAAGCAGGAGGCTAGGTGGCTTGCTCCCTAGCAAGCTCCACATGCTCCACAACCCGTAGCTCCAAGACATTCCTGTCTGACTCTCTTGCTCCAGAGATCACAATGTTCTAAGAGTTTGCAGAGACAACCCTGCTGCAAAGCATCCCCACCAACCATCACAAAAGGTTTCAGCAGGGCCACAAGTATTGATTGTTTCAGCTAAAAATAAACAAATTTGAAAACACAAAGCCATTCCAAGAAGCAATTTTCTTCATCCAATGTCTGTAAAGTTTTTAAGAGAAAATGTTTCAGTGATTTTTCTCTCCTATCAGCTGGAATTTGGGCAAGTTAAGTTTAAAAAATATTTGAAAAGCTCATTCTTATACTCATTCTCACCTTGACTCTTGTCAAGACAAGGTTCTTCATATCTTACATGCCTCGTCAGCATTCATTTTTCCTCTAAAATTTTTGAACCATTATTACCTATCTATTTCTAGACACTGTTTCTCTAACATGACCTTTGATGTCATGAAACCTAGTTATGGAAAAATAAGGGAACAAATCTCTGCCCCAAAGCAAGAAAACCAAACCCAAATACCATTTTTTTTTCAAATGTTCATTTTCATGTTTGCAACAAACTATACTGTTCATATCTCAGGACGTGTTAGGCCTGAAGAAGACCAGAAGAACATATTGCCAAATACTTCAGAAAAAATGGTTCTTGTCAGGTTAACATTTTGAATGAAGTACCAACATAACTGATTGTGAATGAATTTTTATAAATTCAGGAAATCTGTTGAGATAAACAAAAGACAAACCTTAGTGTCCTTACCTAAGTAGACTTCCCAGAATCACTGAGGCTCTGACATTAACTAGATTATCTGGAGAGTAGAGGCCTCAGGGCAACAACCAATCTTCTTAATGGTAGCAGACCAGTATTTAGTACAACAGGATCCCACACATTACTTCAATATAAATATATAAATCAATTTATTACTGGTAATACTTTTTATCATTATTGATATTATTATTACATGTATAGTATAAATCTATCTCAAGTGCCAAAAAAGAATAAAATGGAAATCCTTCATAATTACACTGTGGAAACCCAGGAAAGCTACAAAATGTTAGAAGGATAAACTCAAGGGACCTGCATCTAAAAGCTGACCTTGCTTACAGGCCCTGGGATTAGGCTTTGTAGCCACAGACACTGGAGTCTCAGAGCCTCTGACCCTCAGGTGATCCACCTAGAAACCTCTGGAAGTTCAATTAGCAAACCTTGTCTCCCTTGTCAAGGAAGCCAAAGTAGACAGCTCTGTATATATTTTCTTGTGTGTCTCCATTGTCACTCAGCCTGCTTAAAACTTCCTTGGGCAACAAATGACAAAGCTCCCCAACAGACCTATGAAAAGTAAACTGGTTGTATATCGGAATGCTCATTTGTTGCTTATCAGATATGTTCTAGCATTTTTCCTTTGCAAGAACAATTTCCCAGCTAGGAGCTGAATACTGTAATCACTGTCATAATTAGTGAAAATCACTTGCTTTGAAAATAACAAAAATGTTATCATAATTGTCTAAATGACAGACCAGTAATTTAGGAATACTTGTTAACTTGCCCACAGTAAATTGTGGGCCTGATCCAAAGCCCAGGAAGCTCAATGAGAAGCTTTACATTGGCCTCAGAAGGTCTTGGATCAGGCCCTTCATTAAGACACAGGAAGAAAACAGCCAATGCTGTAGTGCTGAGATGGCATAGCTGAATAAAGTACAAGTGCTAAGGTTAGTGAAGTGATTCCTGGATGTAACATGTAAAGTATAATAGCATCCAAATGGCAAGACAATACTATTATTCCAGCTATTAGCAACTGGGATTCACAGGCATCTCTGCCATTCATTGGATGTGCATTCTGCTTTCTGGCAGCATTTTAAAACTCATTAAATAGAATATTAAGCTTATCATGATAAACTATAAGCCAGATTTCATTACATTCTGGTTAATTACAAAATCATATCTACCTAGTCTTACAAAAAGCAAATTAGTTGAAATGCACTGAATAGCCACATAAGGAAAAAGCTAAAGAGGGAAGACAGGAGGTAAATCAACTAGTCAGCGCAAAAGGATTTAGGTTCACACCTAATGATGAGGGAAAGGCTGTGGATGTTGTCTACCTGGACTTTAGCAAAGCCTTTCACACAGCCTCCCACAGCATTCTCCTGGAGAAACTGGCTGCCCATGGCCTGGACAGGCATACTCTTTGACGGATTAAAAACTGGCTGGGTGGCCAGGCCCAAAGAGTGGTGGTGAATGGAGTTAAATCCAGTTGGAGGCCGGTCACAAGTGGTGTTCCCCAGGGCTCAGTGTTGGGGCCAGTTCTGTGTAACAGCTTTATCAATGACCTGGACGAGGAGATCAAGTGTATCCTCAGCAAGTTTGCAGATGCCACTAAGCTGGGTGGAGGTGTTGATCTGCTTGAGGGTAGGAAGGCTCTACAGAGGGATCTGGATAGGCTGGACCAATGGGGTGTGACCAGTTGTATGAGATTCAACAAGGCAAAGTGACGGGTCCTGCACTTGGGCCACAACAACCCCATGCAAGGCTACAGGCTTGGGGATGCGTGGCTGGAAAGCTGCTTGGCAGAGAGGGATCTGGGAGTGTTGGTCAAGAGCTGACTGAATATGAGCCAGCAGTGTGCCCAGGCGGCCAAGAAGGCCAACAGCATCCTGGCTTGTATCAGAAATAGTGTGACCAGCAGGACTAGGGAAGTCATCCTTCCCCTGTACTCAGCACTGTACAGGGGTGGCTGTACAGTGAGGCTGCACCTCGAGTACTGCGTTCAGTTTTGGGCTGCTCAGTACAAGAAGGACATTGAGTTGCTGGAGCGTGTCCAAAGAAGGGCAACGAAGCTGGTGAAGGGTCTCAAGAACAAGCCTTATGAGGAGCGGCTGAGGGAACTGGGGTTGTTTAGTGTGGAGAAGAGGAGGCTGAGGGGAGACCTTATTGCTCTCTACAACTACCTGAAAGGAGGTTGTAGCGCGGTGGGTGTTGGTCTCTTCTCCCGAGTAGCAAGTGATAGGACGAGAGGAAACAGCCTCAAGTTGTGCCAGGGGAGGTTTAGATTAGATATTAGGAAAAATTTCTTCGCAAAAGGGTTGTCAAATATTGGAACAGGCTGCCCAGGGAAGTGGTCGAGTCCCCATCCCTGGAGGTATTTAAAAGACGGGTAGACGAGGCGCTTAGTGACATGGTTTAGTAGTGGACAGGTATGGTTGGACTTGATGATCTTAAAGGTCTTTTCCTACCAAATGATTCTATGATTCCTGCTGTACCCCATAATAAAAATGCCTCTCCCCCCAAATATCAGGTGAATCCGTCATTTAAAAGTCTGAAACAACCACTCAGTTTTATACTGGGATTTGGGTTTATGACTTTATCTGAATCCAACCAATTCCTGCACTGCTGTTCTACTGATTTATGACTGCACTGCTATTTATTTAGTGGAAAGGCATCCTATTAGGAAATGATTATGTCCTACTCCTAAGGAAACAGCAGACAAATCACACCAAAACCTTTTTTGCAATTATTCGGTAACACTTATTAGTGAAATTAAAATTCAGGAGAAAAGGTTTTAATAACTGCTGAAGCAGCGGCTCACATTTCCAGATGGTCTGCATGACAGTGACATTCTACAGCCCTTGCGATAGTACGATGCATTGGCAAGTGATTGTGGACAACGTTTGTTTATTTAATTAATAGAGGGTTGTACATCATTCAGCAATAAAGCCTGTGCGCTCAGCTTCACTGAAAGTCATACGTGCCTCAAGTAGGGATTATGGAGTATTTAGGCTCTCCTGTCAAAAACTGCATTTTTCAAAACCCTCATCAGCTGCCATCTCCCACAGCAGAATCCACAACTTTCAACAAAGGGCACAAGGGGACTCTCCTGGCATCACCTGTGGGGAAGAAAAAATAGTGGCAGACGCTGCTACCTTTTAAAGCACAGCAAAGAAGGATGGACCCCATTTTTAAAAAAAACAGCTCAGGTGTTTGAACATGCATACTGCTGGGAAGAAACGGCAGCTAGACAAATCCTTTTCCTTTGATAGAATCCAGCCCCCTAGCCACTACCTTTCAGGACAGCGAGGTTAAAGGCACTCTTGATTGCTTCCTTAGCCTATTACAAAAGCAGCTTTATGCCTTGTATCTCCACTAACAATCACTGGAGTAGTTAGCAAGCTGCCCATAGGCACAAACTCCTAGTGATTGGAGTAGACTTACAGACAACTTAGAAGAAAGAAGAAAAGATGATAAATTCATTTGCAATGGGAGCAATATGTATGTTATGAGATAGTGAAGAACAACCCGAATGAATGTGCAGCTTCCATCATAGCTGTATCTACAGCATGTACTTCATACTTCCACACCTATTTCTGTCTAATAGATAACTTCTGTTCTTTGTTCTTGCTTGGCTTCCCTACTTCACTCTCATTTACTGCAGAGTTTGCTTTAAGTGAGTTTTATGTGCTGGGATTTTCAAAGTGGCTTAAGGCTATTGACTTTCAATAGAATTTGGGCACCTAATTGCCTTTTCCTTTGTACTTTACAAATTCCAGACATAGCTCTTCTGTGAGTTCATTTTAGTCTTTTATGACTGAATTTCCTGAAATGTTATATCCCTCCTGAAAGAAAACCGAAAAAGTGCCTCTTTCTTTTCAATGTAAACCAAAGGAAATAGTTGTCCTTCTTCCTTTAAATGTCCAAAGCTCTTGGTCCCTTATCTATTTAAGTTAAACAATACAGGCATTAAATGCATTAATTCAAGTCTCCTTGAGATCTTGATTCCAGCCTGGCAGAGGATCTAAGTGATACAGTCTTTCTCTGTAGTCCCTTCTCAGTGTGTGCCATGCAGTGGTGGTTTAGAGCTTGTTAAAGAGGCCAGAATGCTGACAACTTAATAGATATAGTCTTTGGGCTGCCCATTCAGCCAATGTGCTTCTGACTAGAAACTTTTGTTTAATTCTTTCACAGCCAACCTACATAATCCATTGCTGTCTGTCAGATTTGACAAGCAGCTTTGACCTCTAGTTGTCCAGAGTATCTTGTCTTTTGTCTCACTACTGGTTAGCTATGAGTTAAACCCTGCTTACTGCCAATCTTAGCAAAAGTCAAGAGATGGTCAGTACAAAACAGAAGTAAATCATTCACCTAACACAATAGATACCTCCACTAACAATAAAGGAAAAAATAGATATTTTGTAATGGTAGCAGAAGTCTTCCAAAGGCATTCAGAAAGGCAGAACAAGGGACAGAAAGAGTGCATGAACGCAAACTGCAGCATAAGCTTTTGTGAACTGCTACCTGGGCATGAGTGAATCAGTCAGATGCACAACTGAGAGAATCACATGTAGAAAAGAAGATAGGAGAAACCAGAGATTGTAGGTAACGGATAAAATGCAGGGGGAAGTGGAGAGGAGCATTAGTCACCGGTTACAGTTTGTCCTTTTTCCTATTTATCTCTGTCTTTACTGACCATATGGACTGTGCTCTGGCTTCAGGCATCTCAGTGCCCTGCTCAGCAAGGGATGGGGATAACTGTACAAACCAGGTGTGCTGTAAAGAGTTTTGACAATAATTTACACAGAAGGAGACTTCACTAGAAATGGAAAAGAAGTAGGAATAGGAAAAGAAATAGAATATTCTGTAGCAGCTTTTTTTGCCCAACACATTAGAGCTGTGTGACTGTCAGAGGAAACACTAAGACAAAGGCACCTCTGTCAGGGTAAGAATTATTTAAACTCCTCCAAAAAGGTGCTATATGGAGTTAGCAATTTTTTAAGGTCACACAAGCTTTTGGAGGTCTACATTTGCCTAATAAAAGAAGACTAGACTGCTATTCTGTTAATTAAGTCATACAGAGCCTCCAAGATGTTTTTGTGTCAGCATAACTTGTGTCAGTTTTAAGTTTCCCATTGTTTTGCCTTCAAAACAATCTCCAGACACAGGGATCTGCAGAAAAGCTAGAGAAGAGCCCTGTCCAACGTGACCTTGAATGTTTCTAGGGATGAGTCCAATGGAAATTTTAAGATGGGATGAGAGATGAACCTTTATTAGCAGAAGTTAATATTTGCCAGAGATCATTGGTGTGGCATGCAGTTCAATCTAGACCACCTAGACCTTATAAAATCTGCCATATCTTGCTAGTGATTGACTAATCTGTGAAATCACGGATAAACTGATGTTCTCTTATGGAGAAAGTAATGTGTTAAGGGAAGGAGAACTTCTGTATTTATGTCAAGTTCAGTCCACTGCCTAAGTGCAGAAAAAGTGCAGAAAATTCCTACCACTGGCTAATAACCACATTGTACTTCGCCAACGCATGGCTAAAAATAAATAGATTAATAAATACTCTTAATTGGAATTTAAACCTAAAGAAAGCTCCAACTCCTTTACCCCCAGAAAAAAACTAAGGAATAAGAAGGGGTCATCTGGCAACTAATCACCACACAGCTGCTTCTGCACTCCCCCCAACGTGGGATGAGGGAGAGGATCAGAAGGGCAAAATTGTGAAAACTTGTGGGTTGAGATAAGGACAGCTTGATAGGTAAAGCAAAAAGCTGAGCATGCAAGCAAAGAAAAATAAGGAATTCCTTCAGTATTTCCCATCAGCAGGCAGACATATAGCCATCCCTAGGAGAGCAGGGCTCCATCACATGTAACAGACACTTGGGAAGACAAATGCCAAATGTCCCCCCTTCCTCCTTCTTCCCCCCAGCTTTTATTGCTGAGCATGATGTCACATGGTATGGGGTATCCCTGTGGTCAGTTGTGGTCAGCTGTGCCAGCTGTGTCCTCTCCCAGCTTCTTGAGCACACCTTGCTTACTTGCTGGTGGGGCAGTGTGAGAAGCAGAAAAGGCCTTGACTCTGTGTAAGCACTGTTCAGCAGTAACGAAAACATCTCTGTGTTACCAACACTGTTTTCAGCACAAATCCCAAACATAGCCCCACACAAGCTACTATGAAGAAATTTAACTCTTTAATTGAAAACCAACATTTCTACTTACTAAAAATAAGAAGAAACAAACTTCACTTCCATATACACTTTTTTAGTTTGGGGGCTTTAGTTCTTTAAATTTCTTCCACTGTATAATGAGTTTCTTCATGGCAAAAAATTGCGATTGCATCTTTCAAGCCAAGGGCAAATCAAAGTCTAAAGCTGTTTCATCCTCAAGAGAGTTAGCATCTAAATAATCTGATTGAATTCTAAGTTAGGAAAAATTATAATACACATATATGCCTGTACATTTCTGACCCTACCCAAACACTTCTGGTCTTTATATGCCTGCTACTTACCCAAAATCGCACATTGTCTTGATGTCAAAAAGCATTTTCATTAAAAATCTTGAATCTCTATTACAGACGTGCCACTTTTGTGTCTGCAGGCTGAAATTAAAGTTTTTTAAAGCGGTTGAATAATATGACTGGAGATTTTACAAGCAATCAGGAGCTGGTAGGAGGTGTAAATTAGAATTATTATGACACAGATCAGTGTAAATTCTTGTAGTAACCAATTACCAATAGACAAAGTACAATCTTTTTTCTGTACTTCTGTCTGAAGAACAGTATCAATGACCTGGCAAGAATTCATGCTCTAGAGAAAGGCTGATTGGAAAGATAATTGGAGAGAGAGGAAAATATTAATAGCATACAAACCCCTCTGCTGTTAGGATATTGACACAAATTTGGTCCAGGGTCAGCTGCCACTGAAAGATATTGTCAGGCTAGTAATGTTCATGGACGTTCTAGTCTCTGGTTTAGTTCCTCGAGGTCATTAATTAACAACATCTGCTGTGGAAATCTGAAGAAAGAAGCTGAAAGATGGAACTGGAAATTAGCTAGGGACTGTCTGGCTACTCCAAAAAGGTCCAAACCATACAGATGTTAAAGAAATACTTTGAGAGTCACTTATATAGTGCTCTAAGTTTACCCACCAAACCCATTTGACATCCATCATTGTCACTTTCAGATGAGAGCTGGATATTTGTATTTGTCTAATGAATAACCATGCAACTTTGAGAGCCAAAAAATCATCTTCAAATGAAAACTGTGCTTTGTTATGCATCAGCATCTAAAACACACTGTCTTGTCCTGGTGCATTTATAATCCCATTTTTCATTGCTGGCAGTACACATCTCTGAGACTTCTGAGGATAGAACTTCAATTGTAACATCCATCTGTCTGGGTAA
>VYZW01060149.1:1160-47000 GCA_013401315.1 Balaeniceps rex
CAAGACACTCCCATCAGCACTCTAAACTGAAGCAAGTGTCTGGGTAAACAGTTCAGGAACTATTCTAGCATTTGTGATTTGTGCCCAGACATCATCCGAGTATTTTGCCTTTGACTCACACAGGTTAGGACAAGTACACAGCTCCATCTCAAGGCTTGACCTCACCAGAGTTTCTCTGGACTGACTGCAAGTCCCACTGTAGCAACCAAATTCTAATAAGTGGTCTACCTTGATTTCATAGTCAAAGTCATTACAATGCAATCCAAATGTGGGATGTAAACAAACACATCTACTACAGCCACAGGAAACACGTTCATGAGATTTGATAATATTAGCATCTTAATTAGCACAAGANAGTTAAATAACACACAAAGGGTACATTCTCTGCTGTGTTTTGAGATAAGGTGGAAAGTCAATGAGGCAGAAAAAGCTCATTCTGATGGCAAGCGATGTAAAGGAGAAGACTCACATCAATGGGGCAAGACTATCAACTATGAAAAGACAGAAGGCTAAAGAATGAGGGCAAACCTAAGAAAAACATAGGTGCAGTCCTACATTTTGGTGGGAGCCAAGAAGAAAGGGCAAAAATTCTACTTTTTCACATGTAGCTTAAAACATATATGGCTGGGATTATACAGAGCAGTTGCTTGCAATAGCAGAGGACTACACTGATTCAGCAACTCTCCCTAGTCCTACACAGAGATGTCAGGAGAAGACAGTAGGAATGATCTGGATTTCTTGCAAGTGAAAAGGGAAAAAACACATGAGTAACTACACATATTAATTCTCCTCTGTATATTCTGCCACTATGACCACATTACATTATTTGAAGAACTCTCTACTCAGCTACATTTTTAAGAAGGATCAACCACCTCTAGCCTCCATTCCACTACACCCACCCTTCCCCATCCATAAGGCTAGCTCAGTACAGTCATTCAAAGCCTTCTGTACAGCACCAGAGCTATGCTGCCTTGTACAAAAGAGCAGCAGGGAATACTTTAATTAGTATTTTCTCCTGAAGGGTAAAAAATTGTTCTGAAATTACTTTGCCTGGTAATGAACTGCATCTTCTTTCACTCTACTGTAGATCTGGAACAGTGATTCCTGCTTCATGTATTTGCATTAGTTTAATTTTTTTGTTGTTGTTTTGTTTGGTTTGTTTTACAGATTTGTTTCTATCGTGATGAAAGCTAGACAAAATACTACAACAGCAGGGGAGAAGGGAATGCCAATATTAAGGGAAATTGAGTTTTCTCTTACCTTGCTAAAATAAGTTAGTCAAGATGGGTGTGAACAATCTCAGTGAAAACAAAAAACCTGCAAACTATTTTATTTGGGGGGGAACTGAATTCATGGGCATGATTAGAAAGTACCAGGGTAAAAAAAATCAATATATTTCACTAGTTGAATGTTCTCTGCCCCCTTATATTTAACACAGGTACTGCTAGTAAGGTAACACTGGAGTGAAGACTGACTTTTGGAGTGGAAGTAGTAGTGTTTAAAATTACTTACTTATGTTTGATAGGTGGATAGTGCAGGTGAAATCTGGGCAACACTGAGGACCTGACTCAGACTATGTCCTCTCCATGCCCAAATCACCCCAGGTAACAGTCAAGATCTGAGTTCTGTGCTGATCTGCTTATTTCCCTGACAAGCAACAAGTATTTAGCAGGATAGGAGCTGCTCAGGTTTATACTCTTAATTTCTGAATGACTCCATAACATCTTAGAAGGCAAGATTCATGCAGCTTGATCATTAGAGCTAACCTCTTCTGTTTCTTGTTTTTCTGATACTCATTTCTCCCATGTAGACCTTTCTCCATATTTCCATTGCCTCATTCACCAGGTGACTTGGTTCATTGGCTCTGAATTCAGAGTGAAGCAGAGGCCATTTCCACCTTTCAAAGCAGGTGTGGCCCACACACACATGCCAACACTAGAAGTTTTTACATGGGTCAGGTTCTGAAGACATTCCCCTATCAGGCTGGGTACCCATTCACCAGCCATCTCAGTTAAAAAACATGAAGAGCAGTTATAATCTTAGATGCTCTGTGTGTGGTGCACGTACAACTCGCATTCCTGAAAAGATGCCCATCAATTACAGAAACAATTAAATACATCTTTTCCTGCTATGCAGTGAAGTGCATTTCAATAACACTCCTGTGTACTTATTAAATGTTTTCCCCGGAAGATCTCCAGAATTATAAACATTCATTAATCACCATGAGGTACCTGTAAGGTACCAAACTACTTGAAAACTACATCAAACAGGTGATCAGAGACAGAGCTAGAGGCCTTTTTATATTAGGACAACTTCATGCTGCTGTGCTGACACACAGCCAACTTGCTGTGAGCCATTCCAGCCCCAGAAGAGTTACTTTTCTTGTAAGAAAACATACTTTGGCCAACAGCACCTCTGCATTTGTCAATCATCCCAAAAACTTCAGTCAAGAGAGGGGAGATCCAGGCATCCATGAACTGATGATCCTCAACTAACCCAGCAGCTGAGCCAGACCACAGGTTGCCAGCACAAGTGACCTTCAGCCACCTCTAAGGAGTTCTCATGGGCTGGGATGGAGAAAAGCAGGGTGGAGGGGACGGAAGGACACAGCCAGACCCCACATTTTCCCATGGGATCACAGAATTAGTTTAGCTAGCTGAGTCACCCACACATCAGCAAAAGAGGACAGAGACCCTTGCCACTGTAGCAGGTGGCTCCCACTATCCACACCTGAGTCACAAGCTTCTCAATGAACAGCCCATAGCATAAGACTTCACTGGAATTAACAAAATCCCCCAGAACATAGACTCAAGGGGTAGTCAGTATTTAAATAAGGTTTTCACATTATTATCACAGTAAAAGTAAGATTTCTCCTGAAAAAGAAATCACATTAGTGGAAACTCCGGTACAGTGTGTTAGAGGCCAACTACCCAGTACTAACATAGCTTATTTTTGTTCCAGAATCAGAACAAGCTATTCTATTGGAAAAGTTGGAGGTTAACTAAGAAAATTCAGACACCAACATTTTTTGCTTCTTTCTCAGCACAATTGCTAACACATCACCAGGCTGTTTGAAACTCTCTACCAATGTAGAAAAAGAGACTTTAAACAAAGTTTACACAGAATTTGCACTGCAGAGTACTACTGTCTCTGACACTCCATCAGGAGAACATAGAAGTTTTGGTAATTTCATTTGCATACATGAGTATGTGTGTATATACATGTTTTAATTAAGCCTTACTAATGCACTTACTCCATTTTCTCGCTATTATAATTATACAGTTATACAGAAAAACATTCAGAAGTCTAGATGACTCAGTTCGACAACAAGATATGAACTGCCAGATTTAGCCAACAGTACAAACCCAGCTACCCAGCTTAAGTCAGTAATCTGGAGCAGACTGAATAATTTAAATACAACTTTGACAAGTTGTGCCCTTTTTTCTTTGTTAATTGTCTACTAACACGGTAAAAAAAAAGTTTGTTCATTATTCAAAATGATTCATAAACATCTTCGTTGACTACCTCTTGGCCTACAATATCTTAAGCTATGACTGTCACAACTAAGTAAACAATTTGCCATTCATGGTGTTAACTTATGTAATGTATTTCTTCACCTTATGTAACTAGCTTGAGCAGTTTAAAGAGCTGACAAGCACAGCATACATTTTTAATTGCACACTCACAGTTAACAGTTGGGTGGTTACAGGAATCACCCTACCAGTAAACAAACAATGCCATGTGATTTAGGTTGCAAATACCGAATCTTTCATTTGAGGATGTGCTGTGAAACTCACTTTCTTTGCCCACACCCAATGAAGTATGCAAGCCTTCAAGCTATAAATGAGTTTTCCACATATCCTTATGCTGTAGTAGTAATATTAAAAAACTTCCAGTTAAGCATGATTTTCTCAAATTTAGGAAACGACACTTTTCTTTATTCCATCTTCCCTCTAGTACTCCAAGATCCGGAAAACACACATTTACCAAGAAGCTGTTGCCTTTTTCCTAGCACAATAAAGCATGCACAACAAACTCTGCATCAAGCATTGCGGTTACACTAACATGCTCTCCTCCTGACACTGCACTTCAGGAGTTTAAAATGAATACATGAAACTACATTACAGAAGATAGCTTTAAGCAGTTTCTCAAACAAATTAAGAGCTTCAGGCAACTAAGGTTTACCATTTATCTCAGAATCCAATTCCACAGCTTATCACCACAGTCAATTCTGTCTTGTATTGAACTAAAATTTTACATTTCAGTTCATTATTAATTACTTCTCCTATGTGTTTCTCTAAACTTTCCTCTTACTAGAGCCATGGAGAGCTTGATGACCTTCTGTCTTTCCCTCCACTTTTTGTGTCAAGGTACAAGCTGGATTTTGATACCATTAATCTGGCTCTCAAAAGTAACCCTTTTAATTGTGTGTAAAGTCAGGAGAAGGAAGGTGACTTTAGTGGGGCTACTACTGAACATGAATAGAAGCTCTGATATCTGGCCTTACTGATGTAGCTTTGAAAGAAATTTAACTCCTAAGCCAATCATCCCAGTGTCCCAGTTTTTACTGCTCTTTGATTTCCCCCCAGTATTATTCTGATAGCAGAGTGAAATATTCCTGTGCAGACAATAGCTATCAACAGTTCTGGAGTACTCTGATGCTTTGCCCTTTTCCACACTTATAATACATTTTAAAATCCTGTCAGTTTAATATCTATTCTCACACAGGTTACAACTGTTTGTATTTTTCACTAAAAGGAACTATTCCCAGACAGGACTCTGCCCACCCGCAATGAGAGCGTTACAGAGCCCAGGCTTGAAACAGCAAGGGCCACCGTGAGGGCTCTGGCATTACATCTGTGAAGCACCTCTTGCTAACAAGTGTAGGGCAGTAGTGAATCAGATCCTGGGATCATTGCCTTCAAGAAACAACACCTTTCTTCACTAAATTATGTAAATCTCCAATTTTTTTTATTTCTGCTACTTCCCATGACTATATACTTTTATGGAAACGTTATTGAAAACTTCAATTTAACAATTAGAAAACTAGGATTTCATTATAACAACTTTAAAGATTATATGAAGATGTCACTGAAAATTAATGGAGGAAAGACAAAAGAAAATGAGCCTATCTTGAACTATCTAAAAAACACCTACCTAAAAAGACTGGGACTATCTCTCCACAGCTGTATTCTCATTTTTCAGACAGCTCTGACCTCTGGGACTCCATCTGTCCTCAAGAGTTTCTTTTGCCAGCGGTAACATGTTCCTGATGAGTTGCCCTGAATGTATAAGCAGCCATGTGTACTTCCCCCCTGCCCAACACACAAAGTGTCTTCTGTTCCTTCCTGCCCATGTTCCACTGTGCTATTTTAGTCTCTCTCTTCTTCTGTCTAGACAAATTTTACAGCTATTCGTATTACTGCATTTTCCTAATAAAAATACCCCTGTGCAATCTGCCATCACAGGGCCTATATGTCTTTTAAGATAAATTTAAGCACCCAAGATAAAGCTGAAAAGGCACATGGGCCTCATATCTTTTGGATGTGCAGGATTCACACAAATATGAAATCCAAAAGCAGGTTATTCCAATTCTTCAGCGTAGGCTTTATTAGATTCTTTTCTGAAGAAAGCTCCCAAAGTATAGACGATGGTCCCATCAACCCCAACTTTAACAGTATATCCCAGGCAAAATGATCTTTTTTGATAAGACTATAGTACTTACAAAGAGTAGCATCAAATTCCGTATTATGCTCCAACTGCAAAGCAGTAGCCAACCTTTTCTATTTTACCACTACTTCCCACAATATTTTGACTTTTAAAGGCTCAGCTCCAGGAATCTAGCAATTATACTCATGGAGGACAGCTGAAAACATACCCTGAATATCTGGTTATTGATTAATAACCAGAAGAAAATAAAAATTAAGCCAATGTTTGTCAGTCATGTATTGTTTTAAAAAAAATTTTTTAGAGCTAGATTGACTTTTTTTTTCACATTTGAAGTGGATGTTGTCAAGTAATGCACAGAATAAAATTCAGATATGAACAAAAGCATTAAAACCTAGACCTTAGACATAAATCCTGCATGAAAGAGATGGCCTTTCTAATACTTTCCCAATTGATAATATTCTTCTCAGCAACATTTGGGACAAAGTAGCAGTTATCCCCCAAAATCTCACACAATGTGATACATATTATAATAGGGTTCATTTAATATTTTCACTTATAATACATGTCAATTCAATTATGCTGCTACCATTATAGCTTCCTGACGATAGTTTGCTCTACAGATGTGTGACCTAGTGCTCTTGCTATTTGTTACTCTGGGAAAAAAAGTGTTCCTATTGCATGATGTAAGGGACCATCAGAAGGTAAGAAAGCTGTTAGAGCCATGGGTTTCAACCTATTTAAACTCATGGACCTACAGAGCATCTCAAATAGAGGTATGGATCCCTGGGTAATGAATTTAAACCTAATGACAATAGCCTTCCTTTTCCCATTACCTTTCACAAACCCTTAGAAATAGTCCCTGGACCATTGGTCGAAGACCATTACCTTAGGGCAGCGAAGAATTACATGCTGACACATACAGTACTGCTGACCGAGTCATAAGCTGAATAATTACACATATTGCAGCAAAGCAGAAACTCCCATGGCTGGCCAGTCCTAGGCTCTGTGCCAGCATACAGGTACCTGTGCAAGCAACTGCCCCATTTAAGCACTGTCAGTGCAATAAAGGAAACAACACAAAGGTGTTAAATTGCATGCAGAGGTATTTGCTGGGTAAAGACCTAAACAAGGATGCAGCATGAGAACTTTTAACTCCCACCCCGCTTTGGCAAGTCACCAACCCCACATTCAAAACCCCCAAACTGAAAAAACAACACATACCTAAAGAACACGATCAGTCCCATTAATTCAACTGAACACATTTTTCCTGATCCATTTGGCCCCTGAACTAAGACCTTTGTTGGGAAAGTGTTGATAAATTCCTTGCTTATTTAAATCTATTTCCACTTACTCATAAGTAAACACAGACCAGACATACATGAAGCACTTTCCCCTCGCTGCTCATTCAGCAGCTCCACTGACCCGGTCACGCTGGGCCCTGGGTCCCCTTCAGGCCCACAAGCTCAGAGCCATCATGGCCTGCCAGCGCTGGGACAGCTTCAGTGGAAGTTCTCAAGAAGATGAAGACCCCACACTACAGCCTCCCCAGGCTGAGAATAAAAAAGTTTAAGAGCCAGCCTGCACAAGGACAACCCTCTGCCCGCCCTGTCCAGCCTCAGGCACCCACCAGGCTGGGGGTCAGTACACACAGGCAGCCAGTTTCATTACCAGGATCACACACAGCTGCTTTACAAGCCAAGCCTGCGCTAGTGCATCACCCAGCCCAAGCACCAGCAGTACTCAGGTGAGCATCACCATGTTTGGTGGCTCATGTGAGAAACCCCCACAGCTCCTCCTAACAGGTGATGATGCCACAAACCAAAGTCTCCCCAGGCCAAGGGAAGAGCCAGGAAAGAAAAAGACACCTAATGTGGTGTTTCATTTTCTCTGGCTGCACAGCTGAGAGCTGCACAAGCCATGTGGATATGGGGGAGGTCCCTGCAGCACTAGCAGGTCCCATGCCACGTCCTGGACCAGGGGAGCTCCCCACCTGAGGGAGGTGCCACATCTCTACCCACAGAGCCACACTCCAGGGCATATGAGCAGCACCGCCTCTTATGCTCCTGCCTTCCTTGCCCCTCACCACTGTGGGGTCTCAGCCAGCTGCTGCTTGCCTTCACACAGCCTGCCTGCAAGGAGAGCTGCGCCCAGTCCAGGACACCACTGAAGCCCGCACTGCTGGTTCAGCCTGCAGGGGCCACAGCACCCTGGTCCTCAACCCCCAGGAACACCCCAGCACCAGCTCCCGCCAGCCACAGGAGACCACAGGGCCCAGCCAAGCACATACC
The DNA here is from genome assembly GCA_013401315.1 of Balaeniceps rex. Taxonomy (NCBI): domain Eukaryota; kingdom Metazoa; phylum Chordata; class Aves; order Pelecaniformes; family Balaenicipitidae; genus Balaeniceps; species Balaeniceps rex. The sequence continues at coordinate 9,119 of VYZW01060149.1, forward strand.
TTGTTCAAATGGTGGGCAAAGCCTCATGGGGGGCACAGCCCCACAAGACTGAACATGGGGGGCTGGTAATGGCACAGCAAGGAGTGAGCCGGGACCATGGGACACCCCAGAGATGGGGCTAGAGACCACTATCCCACAGCAGAGCTCAGGAAAGGGCTAACAACCCCAGGGCTGAGCTGAAATGGCCCCCGGGTGCAGGCGTGGGCACAGGTGCAGGTGCAGGTGCAGGCACAGGTGTGGGGAGGCCCCAGGTGGGGCCAATTAGGGCCATTAAGGCCTGTTAGTGCCCTGGGCTAGCACTGCCTCTGCTGAAGGGAAGCTGTACCTGCCACCAGCCCCATGTGGTGTGTGGGGCTTGTTTTTGCTATGGAGACATGGAGGAGCCATACCCAGAGCAGTGCTTCCCCCACGGCTGCCTCAGTGGCTGCCCACAGTGGGGGGGCTGAGGGACTGCAGCTACTGCAAATGGTACCACTGGTGTTGTGTCTGGGCTGGGCTGGGCTTGAGTGAAATGTGGTGTTTCCTTTTCCCTCAAGAAAACTTCAAACTGATAAAAGGCAAACAAATCCCCCCATAAATTTTCTTGGGATTATTTACAATGTTCACTTGGCAGAGGCAATTAACACCTAGGGGCCTTATGTATCTCCCCCTCCAGTAGCAAACAGCCACTGAAATAAATCAATTGTCAAGCAAAGAGCAAAAGTAAAGCCCCCAAAATTTCCACCCCTGCAGCAGCGCTCAGAAGATGTGCACTTCTGTCTCTGGCTCGCCTCTCTCTTCCAGACACCGATGGCACCCACAGCCGGCTGAGGCAGCCTCCTGCTCGCCTCCTTGGCTTCTTGTCCTCACCCCCACCTGCAGCCCTGCAGCAGCACCCAGGCATATTTCACGCCCGCTGAAAACATCCTCCAGAAATATTTAGCAAGCAAGGACCAAAGGTCTGATCCAGAGCCGCTGTCTTCGGATGTAAACAGTCTGCCGTGCTGCAGATGAACAAAATGAAAGGAATCTGAAGTTTACTTGGGGAAGAAGCCAAAATTAAAAGGAATGCAGATCTTGCCCCTGAGCATGTGGGGGCTCCTGCTAGAGGCTACGCTGCAGGTGGAGAGGAGCTGGGCCTCAGGCAATGAAGAGATTTGTGAAGTGACACAATGAAAGAGTTTCACCTCTAAGGAAGAAGACGACCTTTGTTCTTCTTGTGTGGCAAGGCACTTGATGGGTTAACTTAACAGATTTTAATGTGTTTAGACTAGATATTTAGGTAAAACATTTGCAAGCTTGGGCTATGTTAACAAGATTCCTGAAATGTGTACACTCACTGGGAACATAATATGGAAGTCATAACCACGTAGCAATAAATTAATATGCAAAGTAGATGTGTTGGGTTAGAAGAAGACAGGTTGAATGAACGGTGCATTCGCAAAGATGATATTTTTAATATTACTTGATCATCTTGTTCTGTCAGGCCAGAAGTTCACAAGTGTGAAAGGGATAACAAGCCCCTACGAGGTTTGTGGCATTAGAGGGCTTTGATGGTACTAATGAAGCAGATGACTCTTACCTCTGTGACTTTCCATAATATTCATTCTCATAAAAGCAACTAGTATTGATCAGTCTTTATAATCTCATATCTGACAGTCAACATTTTGGCCTATTTTTGTTTGGCAGAATATATGGAAAAGAAACTGATAGTGCAGAAGAAACAAAATGGGTGGTAGATGGAAGTTGTCTCAGACAGGAGAACGGGTAAACTCCAGTTCACCTCTCTCCTGGTGCAGGCTGACTCCATGCAGTATAGCCTCCGAAGTTTTGCCTCCAAGGCCTGTTACCTACCTCTGTAGATACTTTACTGACAACGAAACCTGAAGAGAAAGTTAGTACTGTGTATTTTGACAGCAGAAAGATCTTTGTAGTTTTCAGACTAATTTGTCACTTCCTTGCGTGTCATTTCTCATGATATACCCCTTTGAATCACACAAAGTAATTTTTCTCCTCTTAGCATTAACACCTGCCAAATATTTGTAGTCTCTTAGCGCATCCCCGCCTTCATCATCTCTTACCCACATTTAGCACTTCTAATCTTTCCACCTAAATCAATCATGAAGCCATCCTGATAATTTTTGTTGCTCTGCTTTGAACTCCTTTCAGTTTTTTGAGACACTGCTAGTCAAGTTTTGTGCAAGGCTGGATGTGATGGTTTTAAGTGTGAATGCATCAGAACTGTAAAGAGTAAATCTATTACCACCTTGAGCTGCGACACGGTGCTTCCATATATGCAGCTCAAAACCATATTGTCACTTTTCTGCAAACACGCTGCTTTACAAATTAACGTGTAATGTCCTATCCTGAGTCTCAGAGCTGATCCCCAGGCTTTTGCTTCTTTCTGAGCCCTCCCAAGCAGAGAGCCATCCCACTTACCCTGCGTCAGCCTGGCTCCCTCCTCCTTGCCTGACTGCTCAGCATGCTAAGTACGTGACAAGTGGATTAAAATAACATTTAAGACAAGACTTAACACTCATTAAAAAGAGGTGAGATCTCAAAGCAAGCTCAAACTGTGTCCTTACCTCACCCTGAAGAGATGGAAGATGGCAGCTTGCTTCACAGATCGCTGGCGGTTTCTGTCACAGCCTGTGTCAGGCTGCCACACACGTACATTAAATACACAAATACACATGCCAAGGAGCTCGGGAGAGTGTTCAGTGTCGTGTGCCAAACCCCATGCGGTACTGTGCTTAACGAGGAGAGCTCCAGAGCTGGAACCCCCAAAATCTGACTGCATCTTCTATTGGCCAGCTGATCACTTTGCAGAGCAGAGCCTCACATATTCCTCTCTTGCCCTCCCCACTTTTGATCCCACAAACCCATTTTGCTTTGGAAGCTAGCGGATGGGCACAAAGGTGGGGGGAAGGAAGGCAAAAGGGATTTCTCCCAGGCTTAGTATCACAGGGGCCCACCAGTGGGTTTGTCTGGGAAGTATTTTGCTAAAATGAAATGCACTCGTGGTGGGGGAAAGCACTACATAAAGCCAACTCCATCTTAGGAGATCTGCTCTTCCCATCATCCTGTTCTGGCTTGCTTTACAGATAGCACACATTTAACCAATTAGTGATGAAGAGTCAGCCTAGCTATGGACGAATGGCTTGGATTAATCTTTTTTGTCTTGTGTATGATAAACACCAACTTGTCAGCTAAATCCTGTCTGTAGAAACTTTATTAAGGATGATTATGCATGAGTCAGAAAGGACACAGCTTGACTTTCAGATCCCAATTTGAATTTAAGGGCTGGCTGGTTAGAAACATCACCTTGAAAACCAAGTAAATTTGATCTGGATGCCACTGAAGAGAATAAATACGGACACTGGTGATGTCATTTTTCTCCAAAGTCACTTTTCTGTCTGCAGCAGGATTTTACCTTTATTTGAATTAAGACCTCCCTTTTGACTTTTCATGTCTTTGCACTTTATAAACTATGTAAGAAGAAAAAGAAAGCAAAAGAAAAAAAAAAGAAAAAGAAATTGTCAGGTTTGTGCATGACATTCTTAGCTGTGACACTACGTACAGCTGCAGAGGACAGAAACCAATAAAAGCTATTTATAGGGTTTTTAAGTTGAGTACATAGAGGTCAAGATGTTTACCTGACCCATTGCTACAGTCAATGGGCTGGAGGATGTTTTAGAAGAACCAAAGTGGGATGAAATATTTACGGACCCATGATAAAGTTACACATTATGAAAATTTAATGCATTTAATTTTCAAATTATTTTTGTCTTTTTTCACATTCAAAAATATAAGCTAGAAACTGTCAACCAAAAAGATATTTAATGTCAAATTAAGTGTGCAAGATCAAGCTAGCAAAAGTAAAGATGCTGTTTTAGTAAAGAATGATCCATCAGATACAGTCGGCTAAATGGAAAAATCAGGAAAAATAAAATTTGAATCAATCCGAATAATTTTTTTAAAGCTTTTCAGTGCAGTGAAATGTTAAGACAAAAAATTTCATTTGGGTCAAACCATAATGAAATGCTCTGATTTTTAATATTTTTAACTGGATCAATTTTTCCTTGAGAAATATTCCCTAAAAAATGAAAGCCTATTTTAAGAATACTAAAAATTGTTATCATTTCCACTATGATATTTTTCATGCTGAAAAAAAAATACTTTTTCACCCCTTTGTTTCCCTCGACCCTTCCTTACCTTCTAACACCATAGTGACTATTTTGTCACTATACTTGACAAAAATTCACAAGAGCCTTTGATTCTCCCCCAAATTAATAAGCTTACCTTTTATGAAAAAAATATTTGACCAGCTCTGCAATGCCAGTAATTCAACCATGTCATAGGGACGTCATCCTTCTTTTTCCCATATGTCTGATTACATTGACCTGAGGCTTTATTCAGATTTATATGCTGGAGACAAGAGTCTACATTTCTCTTCATTCTCTGGGTAGACCATCACCCGAGCTATTTAGGAAGGATGCTTTTATAGCTAAGGCATAAGACTAGGAGTCAAGATATTTGGAAACATTTCCAGCCCTAGCTCAGATTTTTGTGCAATAGCGGACAATTCTTGGCAAAATAAGGAAAACAGAATATCTCAATAATTCTTTTGCTGTTTGGATTTTATACTTTGAGGCAGTCGTTTTCCTTACCATGTTAGTCAACCCAAAATTAGATACACAGTCCTTAACTGGGGAATAGGCCTTCTGCTGGCTCCCTTGGTAGAAATCTCATGTTGAAGCTCACTTTTAATGCTTCTGAGGTAATTTGTTTTATTTTTGCTTCTGCTTTTTGGAAAGTGGAAGTTGCATATTTTTTCCCATCAGCAGAGCTTACCATAAGCTGGCAGCACCGTCCCCAGCGACATGTACTCCTCCAGTTTGGTGATGCCCTTCTCATTTACCGAAAGCACTGTTTGCTTCAGCTCTCCCAAGCCCCGTCCACCCGGATGAGCTGCACCCCGAGGGTTCCCACCTGGTACCACGCGCCAGAGCCACGCGGGCCATGTGCTGCATCAGCAGATGCTGACAGAGGGCTGCAGCTCCTGCAGGCTCCCCCGATATATCTATGTCATGCTCCAGCTCCACTGAGGTCCGTCAAGATCCTCCTGCCCATGTTTTCTGCTCCTTTTGGAGAACCCCTTTTAGTACGCTTCACTGCCACCATACTACCTGCCTTCCTGCACCACCATGACGCTGATGGTCGGGGGACACAAACACCTCTGTGCAACCCATGTTCAGCTACAACAAAGATGGCCTTGCTCTGAAAACCCAGTTAGCAAGAACAGCAGAGTCCCGTTGGCCTCTGCTCGGCATTCCCACACGAGGAGCCACGAGAGGCATTTTGCACCCCAAATCACCCCAGTGAAGAGCATGCAGGGCACTGGGCAGGGGTGTTTCTACAGGGATGACCAGAGAGCAGGATCGGATTTGTACCCACAACTTAGGGACTACACACAGCTGCAGAAGTAGCGAGGGTGCAGGCATGGAGCAAAGCTTTCCCCCACTGTAAGGAGAGCTATAAAGACATGATTAAGTAATGTCAAAGGGTCAGCCTCCATAAAGGCACTTTCCACTGCTGTTTTCCTGTAGCTGTGCACAGAGACATTTCAAGCACTGTACAGCTGTCAGGCCTTGGGGAGAGGAGAGTGGTGGAAGAGGGGAGGCTCTGGGGATTTAGCAGCAGGCAATAGACAACACGTGCTTACCAAGATAAATGAATAAATAAAGCAAAATCAAAATGAAATATCTCAGTTAATAAAACAGGGGCTTTCAGCTGATTCAAACTGAATGTCTACTTTTGGTGGTTTTGTTCTGAGAAAAATGTGCTATTTTAACTTTCCAGATCAGTTCTTGCAAGCCTTCCCCAGCTTGGAAATCTGCTGTCTGTAGCTTCAAGCAAAATGGCCCAACTGCTCTCCCTCCTCCTGGGCCATGGCTCTGGCTCTGGCTCTGCATCTCACCCCATCTGTACCCCAACAAAGCCAAGTACCTCTGGGTAGTCGTATCATGTCTGATGGTGCTCTATGGCTCGGAAAGACCTGGCAGACAGCGTCCCTATTTGTCCACAGTGTGATACCCTGCATAGACCAAGGCTGAGCGTGTTGTCACATCGGCACACTAGGTAAAAAAAGAATGTGTTGAGCACAGCCTGGGCTGCTGGCTTCTGCCCTATCTCAGCAGAGACAGGGCCAGAGGCTGCCAGAAAGGTTTTATGTCACCTTTGTGTCTCCTGAAGATGGAGCCTGTCTGGGGAGCAGGACTGTCCCATACGTAAGTCAGAGCAGCCTCAGAGACTGCTCCAATTTATGCAGGCCTGAAATAGCTTTTACAGCTATTTTACAGCTTGTGTTATTTTCATTCTCTTGAAAGTGAATAAGCACAAAACTTAAAGCCTGTTCTCCTTGCACTTTTGCTGAGGTTTCAGTCCAGCCGTACTGACCCTGGATCTGCTTAAGACTTCCCAAAAAAGCACCATTTGTGATGGTGGTTTGGTAATGCAGACAACTGTCTGCTAATAATTGACTGAGACCAATACATTTCATGTAAGCCACTTATGGTAATAACTTTTGGTCACTAGTGATGCGAGCAAGGTCAAATTAAAACCCATGGGTGAGAGACTGCATAGTCCATTCTGAGTCCCTTAGGACATCCATTCTCCAGTGGTGATCACTGAAGTAGCAGGGTGGCTTGCCGAGAAAACTTAATTTGCAAGCAAGGAAATATCTCGGAGCTTGTGCAGGGCTGTCAGCAATGTGACTCTGCTGGGCTGGAAATATTCTGAGTGAATATGATAAGGTAAAATTGGCCAGCACCAAGGCCTCAGAGCCATGTCACTCCCAGAGCTCTATTTTAAGGGTTTAAGAGAGATTTAAGTGGTGTAGAAAAGTTAATTTCTCCCCAGACACAGAAACTACCTATCCCAAAAGCAAAACAAACACCAAGTAATTTTAACTTATTTTTCCCTTTTACCTGCCTCCCCTCCTTTTCACTGTTTACATACCTTGCTCACTGTTCCAAAATTAAACGAGGTCTGAACCACATGTCCCATAATGTCAGTATACTGACAAGAGAAAACCCTGACCATCCATGACCTGAATTATAACTGAATGCCCCCAATCATAAAGCAAAGAGTTCAGCTCATCTGTGTTTTAAAATGAAGGGATTCTTCCCTCCTTTTCACTTTTTGCAATGCACAACCACAATGCTACCTTCTCCAGAGGCCACCAGCTCCTCCTGCAATAGCCCAGAACCTGCTTCTGCAAAGGGGGTGCCAAGGGCAGGAGAAGTAGGAGCTCAGGAACTAAATATGGAGCCCAGAAGGTCTTGTTCTGAAAATGCAGTTATATGGGTTACTTGAGAGGGGCTGGGCAGTGAACACTTCTGAAGTTTTGGCTGGTAAGTGCTGATTCCCTGAAAATTGCATCCTGTGACTATCTGCAGGCTGGGGAAAAACGTAAATGAAGTTCTTGCTTTTTAATTGAAATACGGCATCGATCTCTGTTTTTTCAATAGTCTGCTTTCCCATATGGTATAACATCTACGTAGGAATTTTTAAGTGACATGATGCAGCATGTCTGTGTTTAAAATAATAATAATAATAATAACAATCTTATCTCAAGCCCGCAGGACGCTGAGTGGTTCAGTGTTGGGCGAAATGTCACCCTTGCAGAGGATAGGCTGAGGAATTTGTTTGCAGCGGGAGCTTGTGATCCGAGCACAGCGGTTTAGAAGAGGGCTGCATTTCATGACCTACAAAAGACTAAAAAACGAGATTTACATTCCAAATGTGCTGAGCAGCCCTTTCCCTTTAGTTATTAGAGGCACTCGGCATATAATTCATAATCACCTAATGGCAGGGTGGTGGGGGGAGGTGCACCATGGCCTTTCAATGCCAAAATCCCTCCAGGAACAGCAGTAACAGGGTTCTGCTCTTATTTATATCGTGACACTAAATGGCTGGCAGGAAGATACCAGCAAATATCAGAATAAATAATTCAGTAAGTGTAACGGAAGGTCACGAAGACTAACAAACATGTTTCTGTTTCCTCTCCTTTTCTCTCTCCCCACCCTTTATTTACATGCCCTTTCTCTTCAAGTCTCCCCCTCCTGAATCTCCCTTTTTTGTGCAATACTTCTCCCCTTTTTTTTCCTTACGTACACAAAAATACGGCTTGAAATGCAGCTTTCCCATTTTTCTGCTTTCTAGCCTCCATCATGCTCCTGACGGTTTTTCTCCATCTGTTCTTCCTCGCTGTCTTTCCCATATATTCTTTCTCTCTTTTATAGCCTGCTCCTGTCATCACCCACCACATCCCTTCTTGTGGGACAACTGACAGTGAGGACTTGCCAGGGTAAACTCAGCTCTGAGTTACGCTACAGTAAAATGCTGCTGAAGTTGATAAAATCCTCTCGGCTTGATCTCAGAGCAGCAGCAGAATATGGCTCTGCATTGAGAGTGCTCCTAGGTTATTGCATTGCTATGCCACTGGATCCACCCAGTGACCCAAACTGTGGCAAGGATGTGTGCTTTGAGGTTGATGCATTTATGGCTTTGCGTACTGGCACACATAAAATACTCCAAGTTTTGATCTACATTCAGGAAAGCCAGGAAATCCCTTGGCTGACATAAAATCTGAACTCTTGGTGTCAGACACTCGTTTTCCAGTGCCGCAACTTCTCTGTAATGTTAAATCACAAATGATGAGCCCAGAAGGCAGCTCTGTGATTATTCACTCAGATACCCAGCAGAGGACAGGCCACGGGACTGTCCTGAATTCATTTCTGTTCGGAAGATACAATCTAAGTTTTCAAAGTGTTTTCGGTGGAGAATTTGCCACCTCTGAGAGCAGGCTGTTCCCAGGGTTAATGCCTTCCTCACTAAAATGGTTGGCCTTATATCTCATTTGAATTCAGCTGGTTCAACCCCAGCCTTCCACCTGTGATGAACCCAGTATCTGCCTGCTAGATACAGAGTCTTCTCTGAGCAGGTTGCCTTTCCACATGCAGTTTTTATAGCCTGTGATAAAGCCACCCTTGAATCTTCTCGTTGTTAAGCTTGGCTGGCTGAGCTCCTTAAGCCTCACATTACAGAGCGTGCCCTCCTCGATGGCACCATCGCTTCTGCCCTGAACCCTCTCCGCTCTCTCAACCCTTCCTGAGTGCATGAGTGCCAAAACTGGAAAAGTCACAAAACTTACATCACCGCAAAACAAATATTATCGGCCTTATAAAGCCTTTATAGCCCAGTGGAGTGCTCTGCAGGGATGATGTCTAGGCCAGCTGTACCCCGAGACATGTCATCTGGGGCACAGTTAAGGTACATAATTATTTGCTTCCAGTACAGACACTAGGATACATCAACTATATCTACACGCCATCTCACTGTCCCAAACACACGTACCTAAAGTATACGTTGTTTCTGTCCACTGTCTCCAAAGAGATCCAAACCATTTCCACAGGGTTACCTGGTTTTCATTATTATTTATCACTCCCCAAACTATTATTAGTACACTTTATGGATCACTTTGTCATGTTTTTTTCTAGTTCTTTAATAAAAATGGTAAGTAGGCTAATGCAAAAAGCTGTTACCTGTAACACCCTGTGAAATCTGGTTTATGTCTATAGAAAATTTCATTTTAAACTCTATAATTTAGCCAGCTTTTTAATCCATTTAATGTTCATCCTGTTGGTTTCTAGAGCATATTAATCAAAATGTCATCTGGTACCGAGTCAAGTGCCTAAAAGAGAAGGAATATTCAATCAACACTAGCACCTTTATCAACAAAAATTAGTTTAATGAGATCTATTGTTATAAATCCATGTTGATTAGCATTAGTTACCATATCCGCATTTAATTCTTTATTAATTTATTAATTAATTACATTAGCTGCTACATTACTTTTCCCAGTATTGCTATATTTACACTTTTCAAGAGTTTGAATAATACCAGCTTTCTCCTACATCTTTGATATTTCACCAGTATCCTGACAAATTCTGAAAATCACCATTTATATGAATTAACTCTGGAAATTTCCTTAGCCAGCTCTTTTAAAATGCTTGGTATCAAATTATTCAGATCTATTAAATTAAAATGACTGACTTTATTAACTGTGCTCCGCCAGTCTAAATTACTGCTGGAGAAGAAAGTATTTTGTTGTCGTCATCATATGGCAAGAATAACTCATCTAGCTTTTTTCCAAAAGAAGAATAAAAATAATTATTAAACATATCCTTGATTTCCACTTATTTTTTTAATCATTTCCATTTGGCAAAAGACAAATACTATTGTTAGCATTTTTATCATTAATATGCTTTGCTATTGCAGAGTATATAATAATAAGTTACTTGAAGTGTCTGCTTTTTAATAGCTTCTGGCACTTTGTTTCCTGTATTAACTCAGCTAGACATAGCTTTCCCTTCTTATACTTCTTTTCCTATCTAGCTTTTACCATTCTTAGTTTCTAATTTCCAGATATTTCAGTATGTTGCCCTTTCTTCTTTCTGCATGTGAGAACAGGCACATTCACAATTTTTATTTCCTGCTACTTTCACTTCCCCTCATAGTGAAGTTATTGTAGTTTTTAACAATATGATCTTCTTTCTCATATATAGCACCTTGGCTTTTTGCAGACATGTAGTAAAACATTGTCAATAAGTTCCCAATTACCTGTTAGGATTGTTTAGATTTTATCTCCAAATTAATTTGGTCCTTCATCATTTTCAGCTTTGTGAAATGTTACGCAGTTCTTTCTCCTTTTGCCTTCAACCTTTAGGGCTTTATTTTCTTCAGCACGCTTGCATAGTTTGGTGGGATCTGTTTCTCAATGGGCAAATATCTGGAACTGTTTGATGCTTGCCTGTCTCTGTATATGCAGCTGCAGACGTGCAGGGCTGGAAGACGCTCATGCAGAAGGGATGGAACAGTCCAGATCTGCTCTTCCAACACCAGACCAGCAAGAAAAAACTTCACAGGCCTGAACGTGCCATCATCGCGTCGCCACACGGTCTGACATCCCCCCCACTGTGCCGTCAGCACCGCGCTGACCCCAACAGTCGGCAGCCTGGCTCTAACTTAAATTCCCCATACACAACTATAGAGTCATCAAAGTGTACTGAGAGTTATGAATCTGTGCTGAAAGGAACAATTTAAGTGAGTTAAGCAGAATGATTTAAGTCACCCCTAGCTATGCAGTGCTCTGCCACCCATGGGTAAAGCAGGCAAGTTTTGTAAGCAAATCCTTTCCCAGCACACGGGCTTAGTCATCAGTGAAAGCTGCTGGCTCGCTCCCATCCCAACTGTGGTTCAGCTACTGCTCGGAGGTCAGCTCTGCAGGCACTTGATAAAGCTTCAATTAAGTGCTCTTCTTGCAGCACTCGCTGATTTACACATCTTCTGCCCGCATCGGCCATTTTGCTGAATAAGCCCGCATAATGGCAAGGACCACACGCACAGCAGTGTCGAACTTGCTCTGCCTACAGCAGGAATTAAGATTCTCAAGCCTGGGCGTCACCAGGCAGCTTAAAACAAATAAGAATATTCAAACGAAGTTTGTAAAAGGGTGGGGGGAATAGAGTTGCAGAGGGCATAGTATAAATATTACTGTAGATTCTTCAACTGGGTAATTAATAATACATGGCATATCTATTCCAGACAGTCTCTGAGCTGTATTTCCTCATGGAGATGTGTATGTCTGTGTTTAGATGCTACTGTGATGGGGTGGTATAAAAATTTCAGTGACACGAACATCACGGTACGCTTCTCCAGCCTGTGTAACAGCCTGCTGGATCAGCCCCCCAAAGAGATTATGATCGAAAGGCCTGACCTTACCTGCTCATTAATGGGGGTCGCACTTAGCTGCAGTGAGCAGTTCTCATACCGAAGCCTTGCACTCGTGTTCAATTGCTTAGGCTACAAGTCAAAATGGAAAGTGACTCGTAATGATTGCGAATCCCTCTGGGGAAAATGAAAAAGTAACAAGCATAAGACGATGGAAATTATTTGGTTGACACAGCGTGCATCAAGGAAGAGCCGCGTTATTTATTTGTGAGTGACACTGTTTGAAAGGGTACGTTTACATTTGCAGTTTTCACAGAAGAAATGAGTTCTGCAGAGATAGCGATGTTAGAGGCATATTGGACTATTCAAGGAAAGACCCAACATTTTCATTTGTAAAGGTAGTTAAATGAATTGATATAAAGTCTCAGATTATTTTTCCTTGGACTTTTTTGGGCAGTGGTTCAGAATAACAACTTTAAAAGATTCACTTGAAAATTTATCGGCATAGGCACAAAATCTTCCTTGCCAGGAGCGTAGTAAAGAAACAAATGAACATCATTTTACTCCCTCCTCAGGAAAAAATACATATCCCAGCCAAGCAGGCGAGTGGAATTTGGCAAGACTGAATTGTTGACATGCTTTTATTATACCAACAAATAACACGTTAACTGCAAGTGTTACATGGCACTTGCCATGTATGTAGGTCACTTTCTCTAGGCAAACCTCCTGCTCAACTCAAGGAAATATTTCAAGGGACTCACATGGCAGTGAACCTGTGCAAGAAGGAGTGATTAGTAAGCCCCTGGGAGGTTTGGTCTAGAAGGCCTTTCTCCTCTTCCTCAAGTCTTTTCACAAGCAAAAATTAATGCTGGGGAAAATCTGTGTCCCACTGAAGTCAAAGGCATGCTTGCTTCAAACTTCAGCAAGACTGACTTTGCTCCCCTGGACTTAAAAGCAGTTTTGCTTGAGCAAGAACAGAGTAAAAGCTATGTGTGATCTTCAGCACATTGCTCTGGGCTAACTCCAGGGAACATGATCCTCTCAAAGCCCAGCTGCAGACATAAGAGCTTATTTAAGACTACTTTAAAATGCAAATTACACTGGCATGCTCATCATATGCCTATGGATCCACTAACAAGGAAATATGCACAGTCCACAAATATCCGTGATCTGAGGAGGCTCACCAGAGCCGGGACACTAAGAGTTAAGAGTGAAAATCCTGGATAAGGGTCCATCCTGAACTTATGCAACGAAGAACAGACTATCAGCATGGATTTACTCTGATTTTTCATGCTTTTCTCGGTTTAAGCCAGAACCCCTAACCTTTTTTTAATATGGGTTTTCTACAGGCTCACCAACAGAACAACTGACAGGCAGCCGTGAATTGCAAGGATATAAATACGTCTGAGGGCTGTGGTGGTCAGAGCTGATACACTAACTGATTACTCTAACAGATTACTTTTCAGTGCTGCATTTTGTAGAAGCAATCCGATTGCTGATTATTCCAGGTAGCAAGGAAAAAAAAAAAGGCGCTGTGATTACTCTCACTTCATGATTTTGGCAGCCTGAGCCTGTCCTGTCCTGTCGATGCCACCCACAGTGCCAGACCCACGGTGACTTCCCAGGGCTTACACGCAGGGCAGAGTTACACAGGTCCTACGGAAACAGCCATCAGCAAAGCAGGAGCAGTTCTCCCGTGGGCAGCAAGAGCCCACGCAGGCAGAGCGCTGCAGGGGGTCACGGTGCATGCAAGGAGGGGGTATGCGGCTGCTTCCCCACCACGTGCCACAGAGCACGGGAGGCACTGGGCAGCACAAAGGGGAGCCGCCAAGCCAGTCTTCTTCCATAAATCGTCCCACAGCGATGGCTGTGGACGACCTGCATTGCCAAACGTGAGGCCTCGGAGGGCGGGGATGACAAGGCGATTTTGGCAGGTGTTGGTGCTGCCTGGAGGCTATGACCTGTCTGCATTGCTGAGAGTGCGGGTAACCCTGGCCCTGCCTCCTCTCCCCCTTCCCTTGCTTCTTGGTGCAAGGCAAAGCTATGGGGACCACAGTCTCCTGGAGGTCTTGCCCTCGGCCTGAGCTCATTTGAAAGGGTTAATTCCAACAGGCTCTTGCATTCTCTCACTTACCCCTCTGTACACACACCCCGCTCTAGTCACAACCTCCTAGCAAAGCTGTATGGCTGTATACAGGCTATACTCTGCCTGTGACAGCAGAAGGGACATGTTCAGTTATCTGTCCTCACCCCTGATGGAAACAGGCTGATCCCTGCTGTATTTTCATGAGAGCTGTGTCCCATCTGATTTTAAATGTCACTTGTAATAGCTGTTTTTTCTTCCCCAAATAACTTTTTCAGCCCTGCAGTTGAAGTCATCTGAAACCACAAGATTGGAGTTTGAATGGCCCTTGATATTATCAGTGAGCCAAGCTGTTGCTCTATGCCTCAGCCACCGTTTTCCCTTTCCATCGTTGACTGAGATGTACACGCAAATCCAAAGGAACCAGTCAGTCAAATGTGGTGAAGCCATCAAACATACTGCTCCTCTTCCTCAGCAGAAGAACCCTCACTAAAGCTGGGGGGTTATCTACACAGGTGCAGCCAGTTGAGGGATTTAGGGCCTCCGCAATGCATGGCAAAACTGTCATTAAAGCAATAGAGCAGTACTGGGATCTTGAAAAATGCAAAGATAGTAGCGTCACCAATAAGGAGGTCTTGTTTTATTATAAATTATTCTCAGCATACCACAGTACACTCTTAAGCCTCCTGAATTCACTGTCATCTGCAACACTTGTATCCCCTTGGAGGAATTGCTGTGTTATCCAAAAGCTCAATTACGCAAACTTATTCCGGGTCCCTTATGATGTTTGGGCTATGAGGCTCATGCTGTATATTGACTTGCCTTCTCCTCCTCCCTGCCTGCCTCGGGGCCTCCTCTCCCATTTCATGTATGTTGGCTTCCTGGATTGCAGAGGGAATTGTCTCAAGGTCATACCAAGATGCTTCAGTATGGCTCAGCTATGAAAAATGTATGTAGCCCAAGATATTGTTTAAAAGCAATAGACTGAAAATAATGCCTGTGGCCTGAAGAAGCCCTGATTTATTTAAGATACAGAAGTATATATGCACACTTTTAAAAACTGCCTGTACTTCACCAGTTAAAACAACGAGAACAAATGAGGCTGTGATCTCTCAAGTGATCCTTCGTCACTCCCAGCACAGGCCCATAATCCTTCAGTTGTGATTATGCAAAGGAATATTACATTGATCCTGTAAAATATCTCTGATTGGATCAACGTTATTTTCTCTCGCATTGACAAGGTCTTACCAGAGAATGACTATAATTCCACTGCTAACACTGTCTTAGTGAAATCCCCCAATAAATCCTCCAAGCAGCACTGTTAGTAATACCTTTATTAGACTAACTAAACAAGATATTTATATGCAGGGCTTTCCAAAGGACTCTGGCTCCTGCTTCAGTTTCTGGAGGAAAACTTGATCAAAAGTGCTTTGCTGGAAGACTTGCCCCCAAGGAGGCTCCGCACAGACGTAAGTGGCAGGTGAAATTACCCTTTCAAGATTCACAAGGTTGCTCACAGATTTGCCTTTGTCCTGCCCATACTACAGTGAGGACCCAAATGCATCTTTGGCAGAAAAATCTCACAGCAAGTCTGGTTCACAGGCAGGATTGGAGTTCAGGGTCTCCCCACACCTTCCACAAACATGCTGTCAGTACAACAGTTTGCTAACAGTCAAAGGGGAAACATGGTCTTTACGTACCTGCTATCATTTCAATATTTGCTCAAGGCCAAATCCTGGCCTTCATACTCAACTAAAGACCTGCTCCCTTTCTAGCCACTGCTGTCTCTGCTCACCGGTGCTTCCGTTCTCCTCCTCTCTTCCCCTTCACTCTTTGCGTAAGTCTCCTCTAAATTTTGTCTCCTCTTTCTTTTCTCCACAGCTCCAAGCTTTCAGTCCCAGTGGTTTCATTCCCACACTGACCTACCCTCCATCACTGAAGTTCAATTGTCACCTTTGGGCTTGAAACGCAATGCTCCAGTGAGATGAACGGCAGACTCCAGTGATCACCTTGCTGAGTCATTTCTTTTCATGATGCCTGAGTGCTCAGGTACTCACTGCATCTCTGCTTTCCCTTGGTTCATTTCAATAAAGTTACCTCTAAAGCCGCAAGAGCTACAAACATACTTCTGTCTTACCTTCCTAAACCTTTAAATAGCACCATAACAATCATGAATAAAGTACTGTGTCTAATATAAAACTCGAGCACATCTGAAAGACCAGTGTATACAGCCATACATCAATTAGCAGATGAAAAAGCTGCGAAGACAATATATCAATAGAAGAATATCAAACAAACAGCATAGCAGACAATATGCCTTCTTAAATCCTTTGAAACCAGATTGGCATCAGTGATGAGGAAACTCTGGCTCTTCTATGTTTCATGTGAAAACTTTCTCCATATTCTTTACAACAATATACTGAAATGTCAGAGGAGTCACTTCTCAGCTCCCAGGCCCATAGAAACAAAGGAAAAATAATTGATATTTTCCTTTGAAACGGAACAGCCTGACGGTAAAAGGAACTGTTAATGACTATAGAGAGCACTGCTGACCTATTTCCGCCATCCACATCCAGTTTTTTACATGTGCCCTCTAACTTCTAGTTCAAATATCTGTGCACCAGATGCCTAAACTGTGGTGTCAACTTTGAAGGTCATTGTCATAGCTGTGATGGATAGCAAAACTTTCTCAAATGAAAGCTTAAGCTCAGGAGCACTGACCTGCCTTAAGGGGTAGATTCTGTGATAAATGCTACAGCTGGGAGCTTCCACCGTATAGGCAGCCCAGTCTGCAGACCCTGATGGCCTTGGTTAATACACTGTCACACTGACGGGGTCCAAGATGCATGAGGCAAGCTCAAGGACTCCCACCCATTCACCCACTAGGTTCCACCAAATCTACCAGAAGGTTTCTGTGGCCTCTTCCAATGCCATACAGAATGATATGCTCCTGCTCTGGAGGACAGGTGCAGGTCAAACTGGCATTTTAGCACAGACCGAAACCCTGGAAAGAAAGTGTTGAAACGAATGGAGAAGTGCTCATATCTGATCCTTAAATGTTAGGACAAAATCCTACCCGGCTGTAAATTGCCACCAGAATGGATAGAAATGGGGCAATTTCTGCCCTCTGAGGGCTGGAGAGTTGGATCTCACTTCAAAACATGGACACTAAAGACAAGCAGTGAAACATTATAACAAGCAGCCTGAAAAGTCTTAGCACCCAGAGAAGGTATTTGAGTGCCTAACTCATGTGCCCAAGATGAACATTCAAACAGCTTAATTTTCTAGGTGACAGATACAATTGTACCATCCCACCACAGCGATCAAGTACAGGTCACCTCAAAATGCAGGTCCAAGAACTCCCAAAATGCCATGAACTACATCCAAATGGAGGAGAATCTTTAAAGAAGACATGCCCTTCCAATCATCCTAATGCCGCCAGCCAAAAACTACACCCTGGCTGAAGTACAGCAACACTGCCATATGGACACCACAACCCCTTGGTTTGAAGCAAGGCTGGCAGCAGGCAAAGCAGAGCTTGGGCCTGAAGACTTGCCCGTGCCTCAGCACTCCAGGCAATTTTCTGCTAAGAGAAATCCTGCTTCTTTTGCCTTGCTTTCTCTTTGTGCTTGTATTCTTAGAGACAAGCACAGGAAAAGAAGACTGGTGCTGAAGAGTTCATCTGCTCCTGCTGCTTCTTCGTAATTTGAAGGCATTAACAATGCAATTAGCTGCTGTGTCACAGGCGGGATGCTAACAGTAACTGATGAACAAGAGGGGGAAAGATGTGCCACCAGTGCTGGTGTGGCACAGAGTGTGGGGGACACCGGTAAGGGCAGGGCAGGGTTCCTAACTGCAGGGATAAGAGGGAAAGTGGGGAGGAAGGCAGAAGCCATCCCTGTAGTGCCATCACTGTCAGTGTGAGGCCAGACCTTACGCTGACATACACCTCTTCTCCCTTCAAGTAGTCTCTCCCTCCTTCCCTCGAAGGTACTTAAACAAGTTGCCCCACTTTTTCCCACGAAACCTCCTGTTTAAAAACCTCTTTCCCAGATTTGAAACAAGTCCCCATGCTTTCCCCAAACAGAAGTTTCCAAGTCCCGCAGCCAAGATGTTGCACAAGCCCATTCTGCAGCCACTCCGTCACTGGGAAACAGGGGACCTTATGGGGTGGTCAGTGTGAGACAGTGTTGTCATGCTTCTGTCCCCACAAAGCTGATGCCACCTCTGGGAGTCTGCGGCTACCTCTCCCAGTTTACCACTAGGATCAATGAATCACAAGGAATAGCATTTGAAAACTGGAGGCTCCTCAGGACTCCGGGTAGAAAGGATTCCTCTTTCCTCTTCGATATGAAAGATTATTTCATAGAAAAAGGACAGATGGCTCAAGTCTACATAAATGAGCACAGAAAACCATGTATCTCTGCCCTTGTTCCAAACCCTCAGCAGCGTATAGTGGCTTAGCATAGTGTCTCTCTGCCAAAGATATATGGCTCCTAAAAAGCAGCTGTCTCACATTCACACAGCTCAGTGCACAGGCAGAGGACCTCTATCCAGCTGCTCCCACGTATGTGACGTGCCCATAGAGGCAACACCAACAACCTCCAGTCTCCCTCCCTTGGTCTCTGCCACCACCCTTTCCAGTTCACCCAGAGCAGAACTGGGGGCTGCTCTTCATAAGGCTGTGGTCATTCCTCAACAAAAGTAGAAAACAAAAGTTCCTTCTCTGATCCACCTTAGATACAACCCTCCTTCTCCAGGTACTCGGGCGCAGAGCTGGGTAACAGTTTCTTCCACTAACGCAGAAGGCAGCTTTGCTACTCAGAGTCTCAGGCAAGGTTCCCCAAACATCCAGACAGGCAGAGCATCCCAGCTTGTCTTGCTCCATACTGATTGACAGAGCCCTACTTCCCTTTTCTGGGAGCTGAACTATAGCCCAAAAGGCCACCCCAGATGATGCTTTCCTACCTTTAGTGCTGTGCAGCCTTTCTGTTCCCTGTAAGACCTTTCCCCAAAACTTTGTGAGAATTGTGGTCTGCTGCTGCACACACAAGTGAACAAAGCCCAGGAGTAGGTGCCTTTAGCCCTCATAAGCTGGTGAATCCTGCGGCAAAATCCTTCCCACTGTAGGGAAACTCACGCAGCATCACCAGCCAAATGGCTAACATTTTGTGAACTGAAATACACATCTCATGGTAATTTAAATATGTGCAAATAAGAGTTTAATTCTGCTGCTGCCAGCCATCCCGAATGTTAAATATAGTATGGAAATTCTCTTTTATTTTGTATAAACTATTTTAATGAAGAAGTTGAAGGCTCTGCATTCTCCTGGCTTATGAATACAAATGACTGAGAATCTAACAGGCCTTTGCTGTTGTTGAGCTAAGGCAATATGAAACGAAAGCAGACGAGGGAGCCAGGAAACAAAGACCCTATTAACTGCATTATCTAAAGGAAAGCTATGTAAAATGTGCATTAAGTGCACACAGTCCTCATCCCCAGTCCTTCCTGGATGGGGTGTCACAGGAAGGAAACAGAGTGCAGCTCAGATCTAGGTGAAAGAGACAAAGCAGCTGGGATGGTGCAGCTGGATTTGTCTTGGGTCCCTTCCTTCTCACCAGACACCCGTGGCTCATACCAGGCAGCCCGGTGACAAACACTCCTTCCATCAGGTCCTGCTTGATACAGAGCTGAATATGCTTTTCCTTAGGGGAAAAAAGAGGAATTAATAGTAATAATAAATTAATCCTTCACAGTCCTGTGGCATGTTTCACAAGGACACAGCACTAGAAAGGACCATGTTCATTTTTCTTGCATAGCAGGCAAGTATATCATATAATCCCTCTTCCTAAATATATCTATCTTCATCCCTAAAACCTGTTAGAAGTGCTCTGGCCTCATGACTCCTTCCAGAGCCCCACTTCAGCATAGCTTCCAGCCTACATATATTCATGGCCCTCACACACACTGTTTTCCCTGCTAATGTTGTCCTTAGCTCAAACACATCTTTCCCCTCTTCTGTGTTTAACCCCATTTCTTCTGGATAACAATTATATTTGTAAAACAGTTTTGCCATTCTTCTCCTCACGCTAGTAACCCCACTCTGGACCTGCTTTGAATTCATCTTTCTCAGAGGTGTTGACAAGAATAGCAAAGATTCTAACAGAGAAGGCTTGATTAACACCTTGCCCACGACTTTAACATTTCTCTACTTGAAATATCAGGCCAGCTCTGTTCTTCAATCACATCCGCCTTTCTCCTGGTCATGGCTCCGCTACTCTCTGTCTGTACTTCAAGATAGGTGCACCTTAATGAACCCCTTATCCCCAGTGAGGTGTGCTCTGTGGTCACATCCCAACTGCACATTGGGTGAGATTCAGGTATGCACCTTTCCCACTCTGAAAGGAAACCTGCTGCAGTGCCTGGGCAGGGAGGAAGCCATCTGAGCCCCAGTCTCCTCATAGCCTGGATGTCTGGGGGACCAGAATTGCAGTGTGCAACACAGAGGGTATTTGCCCAACAACATAAACAGGTCCTCCAGGACCAAAAGTTCACATTGAAAGAAATTTCACATCTTTCCCATCACCCAGTCCTCAACATTACCCAGTTCTTTGTATATAATATTCCAGGCCTTTTTTCTCTTGGCAATGTCTCATTCTTGTGGCAGCAGCAAATGTCTTAAGTTCACTCCTTTGTGCCCAGCCCAACGAGAGCTATCACCTCCCCTTACAGACCCTGCTCCAATACCATTAATGACATTATTAAATAAGGTTAGTTCCCTACTTCAGGAACTCTGCTGTTGACCTTCNTGCACCTTAATGAACCCCTTATCCCCAGTGAGGTGTGCTCTGTGGTCACATCCCAACTGCACATTGGGTGAGATTCAGGTATGCACCTTTCCCACTCTGAAAGGAAACCTGCTGCAGTGCCTGGGCAGGGAGGAAGCCATCTGAGCCCCAGTCTCCTCATAGCCTGGATGTCTGGGGGACCAGAATTGCAGTGTGCAACACAGAGGGTATTTGCCCAACAACATAAACAGGTCCTCCAGGACCAAAAGTTCACATTGAAAGAAATTTCACATCTTTCCCATCACCCAGTCCTCAACATTACCCAGTTCTTTGTATATAATATTCCAGGCCTTTTTTCTCTTGGCAATGTCTCATTCTTGTGGCAGCAGCAAATGTCTTAAGTTCACTCCTTTGTGCCCAGCCCAACGAGAGCTATCACCTCCCCTTACAGACCCTGCTCCAATACCATTAATGACATTATTAAATAAGGTTAGTTCCCTACTTCAGGAACTCTGCTGTTGACCTTCATCTTGATACTCCCTCTCTCAGCACTTGTTGCTTTCCTTTGGTCAGTTCCTTAAACACACTGTAAATTGTGTACTAATTACCTTAACATTGTAACAAACCATTTCCTTAGGGACAGAATATAAAATCCTTTACCAAAATCCCGATAACTTAGGTCTAAGGCATTTCCTTGTCTCGAAACCCAGTTTTCTTCCTAGCAAAATATATCAGAGTAGTTTGGCACACTTCAAATAGAAAAACATACATTGCATATTTATTTCTCCCTGTGCATTTAATTAATCTTTCCTTTAGAACCTACTTTAAACTCTGCTTGGTATTATTATGATCAAACAAAAAAGTTCTGCTGTGGCCCAGACAACTTTTTCTCCTTTCTTTAAATATAGATTTGCTACTTTTCATTCCTATTGTACCATCCTAATTAGACAGATTTATTGAAAATCCTTTTTACTGGACTTGCAATGTCACATACCACATCTTTCAGAAGGCTGAGATGGAAATTATCCAACTTCCCAATTTGAGCCCATTAAGCTATTTGAGTTTTTCCATTTCCCCTGTTCCTGTTAGCTGGCTCCTTTGTCTCTCTGATCAGTGTAACTTTCCTCCCTATCTCTTTAACCATTATGGAATATCATATGAGCAGAACTGGGTAATCAGGAGGACTGGTGAATAGGAAAGGGATGAAATTTAACACAAAACACCGGCTCATGCAGTTAGGGACTAACAATGAGAAATTTCTTTCCAATGTGAACTTTTGTCCTGCAGGATGTTTGCACTGTTGGGCAACTGTCCTCTGTGTAAAACAGGGATAATTCCACTCTTCAGAAATCCTTTAGGGTTAAAGATCAAGAATTACAGTATTCATACTGTCTCAGTGGGAACCACCTAAGCACCTAAGACAAAGCAATGCAATTGGATCATCAGCTACCATAAATCAGCATCACCCCTTCAAAGTCAGGCTAGTGACCTTAATTTACACCTTTAACAGCTGATTGGAAAATGTTTTTGTTTCGTTTTTTTTGCTTCTGTTATAATGTTTGCGTCATTAAATGACCGCTGGGCAGAAAGCAGAAGTATCTACATTATAAAGGCTGGTTTGCGTATTGAAAGACACGTACTGATTAATGGAGACACAGAGGCAAGCATCGTACGTTCATATTTAAGCAGAAAGATTTTTTCAAATAGCTTCTGTTACCCAATAAAATTAGCATAACTGTTTCATCCTATCAGAAATCCTAGAGATACATTTAGGAAACTTTTTTTGAAATGTCTGCTGTTAAAACTCAAAACCAACAAAAGGTCTCAGAATTAAATAAGGGCTGCGACGAGAGATTCTCAGTGACTTTCGCTCAATCTGGTGGGATATCTTAATGGGACCCACTTTGCCGTGTACATGGGACATCCTGGTACCTCTGTCCCTTTACAGTGTTTCAGCTTGCATCCTTATGGTAAGAAACAAAAGAATCACAGGGCACTTTTGAACAGGTAGGTCAGACACTTACTTACATGAACAGAGGTGGATGAAGGGGTGTCAGAGCCTGAGCGCGTTCCCTGTCATCTGACAAGAGATGCTGATAATCACCCAGCTCAGGACATATAGTTTCCTTCTCAACATTGAGTGCAGAGTCCCTCTGGGGACAACCGAGGTAGAGCTGCTGGAAAAAGCAGGTGGGGATACTGGGAAGATCCTCTCTGCTCTGCTTTAAGGAGGTGTGAATGCCGGTTTTCCGGCTTCTCTGGCACCCCCAAAGCACATTAGGCTACTGCAGCTTGTTCCAAGGCTACATCTTCACTGGAGTCAGAAACAGAGGTGGGCACAGACAACAGCAGGCCACTCAGTAAGGAGAAATGTGACCGTGAGCCCAGCAGAGCAGTACCTGGCATGTGCCAGATTGCCACGGGGTCTGAGCAGTTACTTCTGACCCGAGACTCCCTAGCTGGCCTGAGATTTATTTGAGAGACTGCAGCTTTAAGTGCAGAAGCACTGGGATGGGGGTACAACAGGCTGAAAAGGCCTTTTCCATAAAAGCCCCTCAGCTCTGTAAATACCTTTCTCCATCCCCCCACTTTGTGGAAAATATCCTGAATTTGTAGATAATATTTGTTTATCTGCACTGGAGGTTCAACCTGAGATTGGAGCGCAGTTGTTCCAAGCATTGGGCAAACTCGCTGACTTCTGCTGGGGAGAACCATGCTGACACCTACACAGGATGAACTCACAGCATGAAGGCAGGGTAAATTATAGGAGAGAGTCAGTGGTAGTGAACTGTCTGCCCCTTAAGCTTTAAGTTTTAGGGTCTCCTCCATTCAGTCTACAACCCTGTTTGATCCTGCCAGTCACCAAAAAGACAGGGCTTCATACTGGGCCCTGCACTCTCCCCCCATCCTCCTGCTCCACCACTTGGACCATCCCCTGGACTCTTTCTGCAACAATCATTGGCCACCACCTTCACGCTGAGCTTGCTTGGCCTTTCTGTCACCTCAGATCATCAGCATTAAGGACTTCTTGCCTGCTCTCAGTCTTTTATCACCCTCTTTATCATTTCTTTCCTTTGTCCACATCCTGATGTTATCCATGCTGCACTCTTTCATTCATAGACCTTTTGCCTTGCATTCCCCTGTCTACTCCTGCCCTGCTATCCCAAATCCCAACTGACCCATACCAGTTGGTCTCTGCTGTCTCACACAGCAGAGCATCTCTAATGGGAAGCCCGCAGCCTGGCTAACTTTCTCCACTATAAATGCATTGTTCCCCCATTCAGTTCTGCTTGTTTTCTAGACTTACTACTCCAGCTCAGCTCAGTTAAATCTCAGACTCACAGTCATAGTCACCTCTTTGCCACATTTGGCTCGTTCCTCAGACCCTCCCGCCTCCTCCAGCCCCCACTTCAGCTGTTACACAGGATTTCACCCAGTTCTTCCATGAGAAAAATGACAAACTATGATCTTTCTCTTCCAGTAGCTTTGCCTTCTGTTTCCTTTCCCCCTCCTACAACTCCTTCCTCATTCTTCTCTCCCACAGATGAAAAACCTCCTATGCAGCTCTCTTCCTTCATTTCTTTTGTTTGCCTCTGAGCCAGTCTTAATCCTATCTCCTGACTTTCCTTATGGCCGTTCTTGTCCTCTCGTTCTCTCTTCTCCCTGACCTCTCACGCCCCTCTGCCTCTTTACTCTCATAACACAAGTACCATTCAATCTCTTTCTTCTTAAAATATTCTCATCTTAAAACATTCTTTCATCTTAAAACATTTATTTTCCTCTCTAAATACCGTGTCTTTTTCTCTCCTCCCTTTCATCACCAACATCTCTGAATACACCAGGTACAAACGCCGCCTGGAGTCCCCCCCACCGGTTCAGTGCATCTTCCTCTCCCTTGCAACTGCTGCTGCCAAAGTCTCTACTTAATGTACTGGGCAAATTTCAGCATAGCCTGAATACTCTGTTCTCATCTGCTGCAGCATGTCAGCTACCTTCAGTAGTCTCCTGTGCTGTTTTAACCTGAAACAGTGTCTTTCTTCAGCTACCATGGCATTACACACTTCTTCTTGCCCCACCTTTGAATCTGTTCCTTTTGCATGTTCTCCAGAAGACACTTTTCTTCTCTCAGCTCTGCCGGAAGTTCATGGGGCTTTTCTCTTTCTGTATTTTACTCCTTGGTAATTTCTACCATGAACATAGATTCCACTGCCATCTCCATGCAGCAGTTTTCAGATTCACGCCTCTAACACAAACTTGTCTCCCTAGGTCCATACCCACAGTCTCTCTAATACTCCCTCATAGACATACGGATATCAAACTGAGCTTATTGTAGCTAAAACAGAGTTCCTAATGTTATTCTCCCTTCTTTACTATATGCTCTCTTCAGTAATTCCCCTCTTGATCACCACAGCCAACATTATTACCTTCCTCGTTGTTCTGGCCAACAACTGGAGCAACATCTTCATCTCATGTCTCTCACTACATCTATAGATCCAGGGGATGTCTAAGGTTTGCATATTCTTTCTCCATACAGGCTCTCATTATCTTGTGCCTTTATTACTACAATATTTCTTTTTCTGACCTTTACAAATGTGATCTTGCTCTCCATGTATCCATTCAGGATGCTGCTAGAAATATCATTTTCCTAACACATCACTCTGACCATGTCATTTCTCTTAGCAGCTGTAGACTGCTGTCCCAATATCTATCTCATTAGTGTAATCTACTTGTCTTCATTAAGGAAATGCCAACTTCTTCCTACAGTCAACCAAAGAGGTCAATCCCCACCACCTACTTATTAATTTTTCAAGCAGACATGACCCATGATTTTTCTGGTGCCCTCCCTCAATCTTTGGAAGACCAGCTTGTAAACATCTGCACCTCTTATTCATTATCCTTCTTTACAACTCTTCTAGGAATCCCGCATTTCGCGGTGCTTACAGAAATGTGGTTAGCCTGCTGGTGTTTTAAAACCACTACTGGTCACGCTGAACATAATTACCTTGTCGCCTCCTTGTACTCTCTCACAAGGCTGCATTACTCGCCGATATTTAAAGTGCAACAACTCGCAAGAACGGCGACATTTTTCTGATCCATGATTTCTGATCCGTGATTAAGGCTCATAAATCCTATGGTAGAACTCTAACTGGTATTAATAACAATGAATGAAATCCCTAATATACAGCTACTGAGCTGAGGTACGAGAGATTAAGTCACTTCCCTCAGGTCATGAAGAAAGACTATGGCAGAGCTTGGACTGAATTCTGGCTTTGTAAGGCCTGCCCTAAGTGCAGTACTACCTTTCTTCCATCTATTTTGGGAGTTATCTACAACGGATTATGATTTCAGCAGCTCAGCTGGGCAGTTCTGAATATTTATTTGTGGAAGAATTAGGCTTTATGAGAAAGAAAATGGGGAAATTTCCATTTTATAGTCTCATTTCTCTCCTGCAGAGAAAATATGTTCGTTTATATTCTTTTCTTTTAAGTGGATTCTATTCTGAATGGTCTGTTAAGGGCACTTGGATTCTGGAATCTGCATTCTTTATTTATTTATTCCTTAAAAACTAAGAAACAGCATCTCGTTTCTTTCTTTTGCTCTTAAAGAAGTGAATATGTACTCAAGGGTTCCAGCAACACTTCGTTAGCAGTGAGCCATTAAGTAACTTACATTATAAATGATTGTCATTATTTTTGCAGAACCTACAAAACAAAGTCTTCTTCACCATTTACCGGCTCTGCAATAGTTAATGAACTTGTTCACTCTTGAAGTTATTCTGAGTGCACAGAAAGACTTTTTCAATGGGAAAAAGCAATATTAATATGGATTTTTATTGCTGGAGATGACAAAATAGTTCAGATCATTTCATCTCTATTTAAGTAAAATAATCTTTTGTATTTTTATTTTTACAGTAAACAGAAAACATCTGCACTCATATTAAATCTTTCCTCCACACTTTTTAAAAAGTTTTTAAGCAATAGGCAGGAAGGATAAAAATGCTGAGATTTCTCAAAAGGATTGGATGCTCAATTAAATGAACAGGAATTAAAGCATGCAGTCCTGCAGGCAGCTCTGCAAATATCAGTTTCTCTTGAGAAGGGCATGATCCCATCATTTTTACTCAGGCAAAATTTCCATTTGTCTTCACCAGCAATTTTGCTTGAAAGCCAACAGTTTGATTGAAATTTGCCCTTTAAAACAGCATGATGAAAAACAGTTGCAGCTCTGTTAAATTACATATATGTTCTTAGTATTTTTAGCAGATATATATTATCAAACTAATTATCTCAGATGTGTCAGAGGAACGTGTCAGGTTCTCATTACTTGTGGTAAAGATACTTTTTAATGAATTGCTATTTAAGTTTGATGCAATTAAAATATTAAAATCTCTTATTTAAAATATGATGAGCCAAATCCTCCTGGAACTCACATGCATGAAACACCAGTGATTTCATCCATTAAATGATTTTAGAAAATCTCTGAACAAGAGGATGTCTTTGCCGTATCTTAGAAACATGCAGTTGTTTGACTTCCAATCTATATCGATAGACTAATAATAATTACGGCATCAAAAACGGTGGAGGCTAAATACCTGGGTAGCCTAAGATTCATCTCAAAGGCTGCCTACTGCTTAAATTTCACTGGACCCCTCCAGCAGAACTCTGCTGTGACAGAAGGGAGCACAGACCTTGTGTTGGCCTTTCTATCCAGGGACAATTTTAACCTCAAAGGAAACACAAAAGGCCTGAACTTGCTGCATCACCACGTTCAATAAAACATTTACTATTGACTTCCCTAGGATCGGAATCAAGACTTCAATAAAGTCCCTTTTATAATGAGTCCATTTGGAAAACGGTTGGGATTTCAAGCACACATTTTAAACAAAGCATTTGGATACTTCAATGTATGAAGGATACATGAAAAAATTTACCTGGCAAAACCATTGCATTTTAGAAGTCAAATCTACAGCATTGCAAGGTATTGCAAGTAGTTTTATGAAAATAAATCTTTTTTCTCCTAGAGATAGCTGCAAGTAGCCTCTCTTCAGGTTTTGCCAATTGTGTATTAATAATCCATAGTGACGGCCGGAGTAGTCCTGTTAAGCCTTTCTTCTTCAGTTGTGCCGTGCATCTGACAAACCAAAACAGAAAATGCTTTCATCCCAGAAATCTTGCATATTAACTGGGGTGGAGATAGGCTGCACAGGAATGAACTGCTTTTTTTTTTTTTCCAGTGGTGGCATGGGCTAAGTATACTCCCAATGAAATGTTTTAAAAATAGGATTTACTATGACTTCCATGGATTTTGGGGGAAGAAGGAAGGTAAAAGGGGGATTGAAATAATAAGGTCATTGCAATTTTTTTTTTTTAAATAAAATTGGATTCCAATGGCAGGCAGCAGAGCCCCGTCCAGGCAGGTTTAACTGGCAGCCTTCCAAAAGCGAGATGAAAGGTCCTCTGAGTAGTAATTGTCTAAGTGGAACAGACTCCGGTTATTGTGCAACTTCTTCATCTACTTTATTGTACCTTTATAATTAAATGATGTAATTCCTTTTTTTTCTTTCTTGTTTTCCCCTCGACTAGTGCAGGAAAGCATCTGAGCAACGTTGCCGTAGGATGCAGACAGACTCTGTGGCTTCCAGGTTTTTTTCGGGTCGCTACAAGTTGTATACAAGGAGTTGTGAGCTGCTGGTTGCCAAAGCAGGACATAAACTCTGCCTTCTCCTCGCCACAAATGGAAACTTACCTGCATGTCAACTCTCTGCTTGCTTAGTGGTGGAGGTGGTTCGTTCACTGGGATTTTTTGGTAGTGTGAGGGAATGCTGCTTTTGCGAGAAACTCAGTGGTAAACAGGCAAACAGCGGATCTAATAGGATATAGGGAACACTATATTCAAAGAGGCATTAAGCAGTGGGGTTATTTAATTCATGGGGGAGACTGGACAGACACCTGAGAATCGGAAGAAGATGAGAGTGTTGTGCTGAACAAACCCAGAGCCAGCGTTTCCTGACTCTGCAAGGCTTTAGGGATCAGGAGTGAAACTCTGGTCCTGAGAAGCTAAAAGACTTCATCAGATGCAAAAGCAGAATCAGATGACCAGCTTTGTAAGCTCACTCTTTTTGGCTGGTCCTTCTGTACAAGAGTGCTTTCCCTCAGCCCAAGTAGCCCATTCATAGGAATGAAAATTATTCAGGTGAGTAAATTAGCAAGACTGGGCCCTGGGTTTGCATGTTCAACTCCAACAATTTCTTTATTGACTGTAATTTCTGTTGTTTCTGGTTTGATTTTTTTTTAATTCGTGAGAACACAGAGAACCAATTAACTGCCTAATTTTGATGCAGCTTTAGAATATTCTTCAGGCCTTTGGTCTCATGCCCGTCTGCCTCTCCCTGAGTATGCTTACTTGTGACAATCTGTTTTAATTCATTGCCTATTTATCTAATTATATTATTTTGAAATATGCACCTGGGTTCTATGGAAATATAAAAAAAGGGATAGCAGAAATATAAATAGGACCAATTATTTTATATATGCATTAGTGTCTATTATATCTATCTATAAGAAATCTGAAGTAACAGATCTCCAGTTTTTCTAGCAAAATCCAACATAAAGGTTTTGATTTATTTGCCAGAAAGCAAAAACTAATAAATACAGAATAGAATTACCCAGCCTATTCAGAAACAGAACCGTTTTTTAAAACCACTGGAATCAGAACACTGCCAAGTACCATAGGGCCCGATCCTGCCACAAGCCATTGCCTACAGCTTGTATTAATTTCAGCAGAGTTCATAAGCAGAATAACTGCAGGGTATTTGGAAAGCTAGTTAGGCTCTTAATGACTATTTTTTGTCATCCTTTGATAGACAAGCCTACTATTCTCAATACTGGAAGTTTTGCCTCGGGAAAAATGTAGGATCTGTCTCAAAATAAATGGACCACTTAGATCCTGCCCAGCTTAAAAAGAAAAAAAAAAAAAAAACAAACCAAAAACACACCAACCCTTAATAGCATTTACATTCAATTACATATAGCATTACACACAATATTTTGGGCCAGAACCTGCATTAGTTTATACAGTTCCGGAAGAGGTGTGCTAGATTAAATTAACAGCTGGCAGAGGAAGGAGAGTAAAAGGCCTATGTACCAGTAACATCCTCTTTTATATGGTATTTGCCCCGGAGCTCATACAGAGAGAGATTTCATCTGTGCAGGAATATGTACCCCAGTCAGGATATTTGATTACTACAGGTAGAGAACATCTGCAGCTCTTCACACCTGCACAGGGCATGCTCTGCCCAGGCACCCACCCCTGCAACCTCTAACTCCAGATGAGTGCCTGCCATGGAAGAAAAACTAGAATAGCAAGGTGGTGGTGTCAGAATGAACTCATAGCTGTTCTTAACATCGGACAGCGACAGCAAATGTACTTATTCCGCTTTCATCATACAGCTGAGGATCGTAAAGAAACAGGCTAGTAGCTGGCCTTAGGTGGGAACAGGGACACTAGCTGACTACCCATGTAAAGCTGGCTCCTTCTAATTCAGTGGTTCCAGCATACAAGGATTTTTAATACTTTTTAATATTTTACACTACTTTTTGGTAACGGGAGAGTAAGATCCATTAGTTCTTTTTGATCTAACAAAACAAGTTGACAAGCAATCCTATAATATCTCCAGTTTTATTTCTGAGCAAGTCAAACACTTTATTTTATCAAATTGCCTTTATACTTGCTTTTCTATGTTTTAATCTGGAGGTGCAAAGCAACACACCTCTATAGCATTAGTGCTAACATGCATGACCCTTCATCATGGCTGAGAGTTACAGTATAGGCAGATCCTCACTCCAAAAATGTAGTATAAAGTTGGTATTCAGTGTTACAAGTCTCCCACCTTTAACATTTCTCTCAACATACAATGAAGTTTGTTAAATGTGTACCAAAAACCTTTAAAGAAGGCAAGGACTCACACACACCGATACTTGCACATACCTCCTTTATGTGCACAATTTGCACTTCTGACATTGGAGCAGCGACTCTGCGAAGTGGCTATCTGGCCATCTGCACACACATATGTCCAGGAATATGTGTGCAGGAACGCACGCTGCATGTGAGCCCGGGAATCCCTTGCTACCAGCTGAACGCTGTATATTTAGAGTTAGTTCACTACACACACACGCACACTCATTCACACACTCATACACACATACACGAACACACACAAATTACAGCGGGATCTTTCAAAGACTATCTTCTCCGGCATTTAACCACCTCAGCTTGAGTTGCCACATTTTCTTTATGGCTAACACTTAGCAGAGCTGCCCTTACACATAACCCAGTGCCAGGCAATTTCAGCAGCTCCTGGCAGGAGAAAGGGCGTTCCTCAGGACAAGGCAGGCGGTAAAAGAGGAACACCTCTTATTTCAAGAAAGAGGAACACTCACTTATTTCAAGATTAAAAACCTCTCTAATCACTGAAACTCCATTTGCCGAAGGTCAGCTCTGGTGACACGTTCGCCCACTGTCAAGGTTGAATTTATTTATTTATGCCCCAGCACAGCAAGCACACATGACAGAGCGATCCAGCCCTCTGCAGTCAGCCCAAGCTGCCCGTGCCCTCACCTAGACGGAGAAGAGCAATCCCTCCCTCGGCACTGAAACCAGCAGCAGGGTGCCAGGGTGCTGACAGGCTTTGGACATGTCCACTTGTCCATTACAAATGGGACTGAAGCCACCAATTAATTTCATAGGGGTCATTAAATAGCAGCTAGACATTAAGGGTCACTAGCAACACAGACAGGATCCCGACTAGTGATCTAGGTTCCCTGCTACACCACCTGTTTGTACTGTTTGAGTGCAATTCTATACCACACTACTCACCTCTACTGCTCACTTTTAAAACATATGGAACAAAACATATACATTGACAAAGACATGTGAGAGTATATCCCTCGTGAATAATTAGCTTCAAGCAATAATTCGGCTTGCAATGTCTGAAGAGGGAATTAACGCAGGCTATCAAGGGAGTTTGGGACGGAGAACACACTTAGAAAACAAGTATTTTTAACGATTGCACGGTGTAAGAAGCAATGATTTCACTGCGATGGAAATAAACCACTGGGGAATCATCTGAATGCAACAGAAGAACCATGGGAGAGAAATGTTATTTTGTTGCATGGAGTAACCATGCCGTGGGTAGCAAAGATGCTGTCATCCTTTACTGAAACCCTCATCAACCTGCAAAAACATACATCTTTTGTAGACAGGATGTTTAGGCTGTGTTTTATGCATAACTCCCCTTCCTATACTTTGGATCAAAGAAACATTTGAGGCAAACTGACCATCACCTTGAACTGGTACCTTTGGGGAAAAAAGAAGAAGAAGGACCAAAAGACAAGAAAAAACATGGCACAAAGATGCTACAGGCAAACAGATGCATCTGCACCCCAAGAGAAAATGATTCCTTTCTAACACTCCTAATAAATTCATGTAATGTTTTGTAGACATTGAAAATATTCCAAAACATAGCTCAGTGTAAACAGCAAGCTGCGTTTCCTCCTGCTCTTTAGCATTTCTCTTTGTTTACTCTCCATTTGAGGATAGAAAAAGCCTACATGTGAGCACTGCAAATGGTGTATTTCAGGACTGATGGGGCATTCGGTAAGGGAATGATGAAATACAGACATACGTAGTCTCCAATAATATAATATGCGCTTTGCCTGAGTCACCAGGGTCAAACAAAATTTAAAAAAAAAATCCAATGTCTGCTTTATTAATACTTTTTATTTGTATGTGGAAAATAATCTGATACCATGGTGATGGGCAGACTATATTAAGCTTAGAGAGACAGAGACAGGAGAGAGATGTTCTGGGGTGTGTCCGCTCTCACCCCCACTGCCTTCTTGCTCCCAAACCCCATGCCTCAGCAGTAGACCCCATGGGAAACTGCCCTGGCACTGCTTCGGGAAGCGATGCCCAGCCAGGCTAGTTCACCCATTGCAAGGAGAGGTACTTGGCTAGAGACGCCAGCTCCCATCTGTGAGCCCAAATGGCTCTGCTCAGCCTCTGCTCAGCTCAGGAGGGCCTGGCACATTCATTTGGTAAAAAACAGCCCTTACCTTTGGCAATCAGCTCCTCCAGCTCTTGGTCGAATCCTTGTCGGTGGCATTTCCTCCAGAGCCCCATGTTGGTCGAGTTGTACTGTCTGTTGCACTCGTCGACTGCACTCATAGCAAAGATCTGCCTCCTGTTTCTTGCCAAGAGGAGTTTCCCTTCCCAGCGGTCCAACCTAGACCTGCTGGCCCTGAGAGGCAGGTTGTTGTTGGAGTTATAAATGAAGCCAGGATCATTTCTCTTAGTGGTGATGCTCTTGCACCTCTCTCTGTGCTTCCTGGCATCAGTTTCGTACCAATGGTCAGAGCAGATTGCCACAGCCAGCATGCCCAGGGCACACAGAGCTAAAGAGAGGCCAGCATACAGCAGTAACCTTCCAGCAGCCATACCTCAGCTTCACAGAAACACCATGGACATCTTCACAACAGGCAAAGCCCTTAAGCGTGAGACCACGCAAAAACCTCCGGAGCAGCTGCTAGGTGTCACTTGGCAGAGACTGCCTCAAACATCCCCAACTCCCGTGGCTCACATCCACGCTGCAGAGGGATGCTGAGAGCGCTACAAAGTTCTGCCCTGGAGGCAGTCCTGGAGTCTCATCTGCCTCTTCTCCTCTGCGGAGGAGACCTGGCGAGGAGAAACACAGCCTTCCACCTTGAACGGGAGCAAGCCAGCGACCCACCTATACAAAGATGTCCTGCTCCCCTCACCACGAGCACCCGAGCGACGGGGGCTGAAGGGATGTATCCCCCCTGAAGAGACCTGAAAGCTACGGCTGCTTGATCAGTCCATTAATCTCTTTCAATCTGGCCAGCTCGGAAATCCAGAAGAGATGGCTTTCAGATCAGCAGGCTCACCACAGCATCATCACAGGACAGAAAAGTTCAGCAGCTAGAGATCTCCCGCTTGCAAGCAGCCGGTTATCCCGGTTTCAGGAATGGGTGACTTGCCTTTTCTTTGTCAGTGGCTCAGCAAGAGCATCATCGTCTGGACGGTCGGTCGCTTGCTTGGGTTTAAAGCGGGGTCGAAGGGGAGGGAGCAAGAGGGGGAGCAATCTGTTGTTGCTGCTGCTGCTGCTGCCGCTGTTCTAAATCGTGGCTAAAACATAACCTTCCCGGCTGGAAGTGGAAAGGCGGGCACACACAGGTCTCTCCCTCAGCAGACTTTGCTGACAGTCACCGACACCTCGGCTCCAGAAACACCTCGGCTTCTCTCTGCCAGCCTTGCCATTCACTCGCCTGCTTTTGTCGTCTGCGCTGTCATCCAGGCAGCCTAACGCCGCGATCCCCTCCCCGGAGCGCCTCAGCAGCGGCTGGGCAGCCTCCCCGCTCCCGGGCCGGAGAGAGGCGGCGGGGGCGGCCGCAGCCCCGGCAGGACCCGCCGCCGGCCGCGCACCTCCCGCTAGGCAGCACTGGAAGCGGTCCTCGGCCCCAGCATGGCTTTTCCACCACCCCCCCACCTTCCGCTGGTATCGGAAAAGCTTCCTTCGTCCCCGGCGCCGGGATGTGTTGTGCACAGTTTTCCTAACACGGCGGCACGTTAGCCATCTGCAAGATGAAGGCAGGCGGGCAGGGCTACGGCTGGCTGAAAGGATGCTAAGGAATGGGGAGGGGAGGGAGGTCGGGGGAAATCACACCAAAACAAACCGGGGCGGGGGGTGTGGGGGGGAAGCTACACACCTTACACGGGGAGAGGAAAGCAGCCCCTAACTGTTGTCAACAGCTTTCGGTCTGCACCATTTCTCTGCCATATGGCCCGATCTCCACGTCGGAGCTGAGATCTTTAGCTCAGCAGCTTCATACGAATCGTATCCCCAGCATCAGCGGTTATATACTCAGACATTTTTTTTTCTCCTTAAATTTCCACTCCCTTTCTCTCTAATGGGAATAACTCACCCATCTTGTAGAGATCAAGTGCAACAGAAGGCGAGCTGGAGTCCCCAAGCTTTAGAAATCTCATTTCACCGTTTTTAACCCAAATAAGAGCGAATCCAATCTTCTGTACACCTGGGAATCTTTCCTTGTTCAAACACCGAGCCCTGCAGCCTTGGCTAAAGCCTACAGACAGAGAATACAGAGCGCTGAGCCAAAAGCCAGTGATGTCACCCATGCAACGTGAGACTCATTTCTTATTTCTCTAGCCTCCTTAAAGATAAACTGCACCACTTCCCAGGCAGGAAATGTCGAAGCCTTACTTTCTTAAGAGGGGAAAATGTAAAACCTGGATTTAACTGGATCCTGCTCATTCTTGGTCACAAGCCCTTACATTGTGTCAACCAAATCCAAGACAAGCAGAGCTGTTTCTTACTGCACCAAAAAATCCCAACCTACTACGTAACACAGAGCACGAGCTTGAAAAAACTCTGGATTCAAGACCTTCTGTGTGATCCAGAAAACTGAGGCCTCCAGACTCTGAACTGTACTGTTTAAAAAGGAAATAAGCACAGCCATTTCCCTTGCATCAAAAAGCTCTGGATCCTGGCACATCCTGATCTGTGAGTGCCACAGCATCCCAGAGCTGGCAGAGGGACCTAGGTAGCCCCATCCAATATTTGGCTCCCACACACCAGTGACTCCACAGCATGAATAGCAAACAACGCGGTCACTCCTACTGCACCAAAAAGTCCACAGCCCGATGCCTCTCCACGGACAAGTGCCGCAAAAATCTACATCCATGCTGGATCCTCCCAGCTTTTGGCCCCTGAAGCCCAAGCTGTGTCATCTGAATAGAAAATAAGCACAGGCTTTATTGGCGGCCCTGGGTTGGTGATAGCCCTTGGCCCCAAGAGGGGAGTATTGGGATTTTGCTAGCTTTTAACCCTAGCCACACACTTGCTTCAGTGGGGAGAGCAGATGGGGGACATGGCAGCTCTTCGTGTATCAGAAATATGTACCTGGATTTTCTTGTGGAACACAGCTGCATCAGAAAAAAAAAAAAAAACACACAGCAGGATCCTACCAGTTTTTGCCCCCAAACCAAATTGTATCATCAAAAAAAGCAAGATGTCTCCTTCCATTTACCCAGCAAAAACAGGTCCCAAGCCAGCTGGAATTTTCAGCTATGGAAAGGCATCTCTCCCATTAAACCATTTTTGTTTTGAAATGTACTGTGTTGTCTAACCCCCTCACATGATTACAAAACTCACAAAGGAAAGTCAGTCATCCAAACCATAGACATTATGATCATCCGCATCCTCTGAAACAGCTCTATCGCAAAATTTCAATGTTATGTTATGAATATTAACTGTATCTGGAAAGCTCTAGATAAAGTTAATCGTTTTATTGAAACAAGGCACTGGTTTAAAAAATTTTTAGCAGTAACTTTCCTTTGCTGTTCATAATAAAGGCAAATATTTAAGGACCTAACACTTTTTAAAAACAGTTAAGCACAGGTGGATCCACTTCTATAACTGGATTTTTCAAGCAACTACATGTCAGTACATAAAAAGAATTAAATTTTATAGTGGGCTTGGAGCAGCCATGCTTGTTGTCTGTTCAGAGATAAAATTTAGAGGTTTGTCGTCAGAAAGCTGCGGGCTCCTATAAGAAGATGGTGAACAGGTTTCTTGTATTGCACCCACACAGAGGTGAGAGTGCACCTGGATTTCTTTGTCAATTTTTAGCATCAAGTCCCAAGCTGAAGGATGAGAACAGGGAACAAGCCTAATTTTACCAAACGTGTTTTTTTGGCTGATAGGATTGTTGGATTTTCAATTTAAGCATGACAGTCTGCTACATTTATTCTCTATTTAGACTGAACTGGAAGACAGAACTGTTTTCTGCCTAAACTTCCAGTTTAGACAGAACTGGAAGACTGGGGCTAAGAGCAAAATGGAGGACCCAGCTACCAGAGCTGTTTTTCTCATGATATTGGCCAAAGATACATTAGGGGACAGGAAAATCATATAATGTAATCATACCTACATTTCTTTTTTGATTAAACATTAGGATTACAGTCTAAAGAGCCAAGATGCGGTTGGACCCAGGTAGGTCCAGGTGCCAGGTTTTTCCGTCACACTCCAAGGCAGTAGGAGAGTTTGGGGCAGGGGGACTTTTGTACCTGGAGAAACCAGGCTTGTTCCCTCTTCTCATTCTTAAACACGGGTTTGAAAGCCAAAAATTAGCATGCAGTTCCAGGTTTTCTCTTTTTCTCTGAAAAGGCATTTCAGTGGCTGTTTCTATGCATTTTTATTTTTTTGCTTGCATTTGTAGCTTTATCAGATGGCAATCTATATCCTCCTGCAAGTCACCTTAAATATATGAATGTAGGAGAAAGTGTTGGATTTCAGATGAGCTCCACTTTAACTCTTAGAATTAAACATTTCTCTCCCTCATCATCATTATCCCCTTCTTTTCAGGAGGGGCAGAATATTGCTTGCTGCAGGCATTAGGAACCTTTCCTCTGTCTCTTCCCGGGATTATTATAGACAGCCCCTTCTCAGCGCAAACAGATCATTATTAAATTCTCTTCCTCCCACCCCACCCCCGCCTCACCACAGGGGGAAAAAAACCCAATCCTTGTCGATCTTCAGATGAATGTAAGCTGGGAGAAAGGCATTTTAAAAAAACCCTCTACGCACGCTTGGGCACGCTATGTGGAAAACGCTCCCTACAGTGAATTAAGGGCATCTTGGCAAAGGCAGGTAATTCATTGGTCTTAAAAGAATCGGGGAGTGAAAATGCAGTTTTAGTAAAGGATTGAAAGCTGAGGCTTTCCTTTCTGCAGGTTATGATTTTAGTGATCCAGAGGGAAAGCTAAAGCACATGGGTGCACAGGAAAAATGTCTGAAGGAATGGGACAGAGAAGCGGAGCCCGGCAAGTCTGTTCAGAGCAAATGCCTTGTGACAAGCCCTGTGTGCTGCCTGCTAAACCTCACCACGGACATTCTCGTACAGATAGGGCCAATCTCCTCTGCATTCTCTCCCAGGATTGTTTCTGCTTTCCTTAGCATCCTCCAGCTACCATCGCCTTCCAAGAAAGCTTCAGACACAAAAGCAAAGAGAGCGCCTGTACCAAGGTACACACAGGCGGGGTGTTGGGTTAGAAGCGGGAAAGGGCAGGGTCAATGGACAACCAATTGCAATTTGCTTTTATTCGGTTGTTTTTACATCAAAATGACCTCCACCATATT
>VYZW01060149.1:47821-69572 GCA_013401315.1 Balaeniceps rex
TTCTTCTTCCTCCTCTTTTTTTTTTTTCTTTTAAATAAAAAGAGTTCAGTGCCATCTAGTGGGGGAGGGGATCGAGCAAGTCAATGTGCTTCCTGTTTCTAGGGATCTGTGCCGCTACCTCAGTTATTCAACAGGGAGAGATCATCCTCAGTATTTCCCTTCCCTCTTTGTGATCTTCATTTCCCAAGAGGTGATGTTTAATTTACATGGGCTCCAGCCTTTGTTTTTTGTAATGAACCACCTACTGAAGCCAAAGGAACTCGTACTAGTGTTGTATTGCTCGGAGCAGCACTGGCTCTAGAGGCAGTTCGCTGCTCTAATTACAGGATTTCAAATACAAGACAATAATCAAACCAAACACAGATATAACAAATTATATCTACTAATATTTTTTATCATTCTAATGCACCTTGGATACCAGTGTGGGTGAATCCTCAGCATGCCAGCCCTTCTACTAACACAGACGTAAAAGACGCTGCCTATCCCATATAAGCATCTTACGTTAACTCCCACAAACACTTGAGCCATCAGTCCAACAGATTTTGGGGTGTTCAGGTGACTCAGAACTAAGCAGAGGCTCTATAAAGGAAGATCTGGACCACAAAGCACCATATAAAAGTTTGTCATCTAAAACCCAGGCATCTAAACCATTTGTTAATGCTCCTTCTATTATTTTTTTTAATAGAGAAAGTCATTTTCAGAGAGAAACATCAGCCAGATGCATAAACACGAGCTAGCCGTACACACACACACAGAGACACACAGAGATTAGGCAGACAGGTATGTACACACTAGTGTCTCGCTGTGCACACACTAGTATCTAGCTGCACACACCAGCACCTAGCTGGACATCTTCTGCCCTCCCCCCTGCCAACTCCCAAAAGGGATTTGTTTAGCTCTCTCTAAAAAAAAAAATTGGATCGCAAAGTTAAGCAAGTTAGTGAATGCCAAATTTAAGATCACCCATGCAACGTTAATTCACCCCTTATGCAAACACATTATGATACAATCTTTAATTACATGTTTTTTGTTTCCATAGGTCTCCTCCTTTTTTCAGCGCAAAGGATGGATGTTGCTCACTTAATGAACGCTATTCAGATTTTCTCCTATCCTTATCATCCAATGCGCGGTGCATGTACTATTTACTGCAGAGCATCCAGATCTTGCACTGAATACAGAATGATTAATTTCCTCATGGGCTTTTCTATAGTGGTGTTCTCATTGTAGTGTTTGAGGGTTGCTTTTTTTTTACAAACATCAATTAATTTATCTTCACAACTCCCTGCTGAGGAACAGAGATAAAAGCCAATATTTTCAAACATGTCAGTATATTTTGGGTGCTCAATTAAAGAAGCTTAGCACCAAAACTTTCAGAGTGCTTCGCACTTTCCTTCCTCAGAGAACAGCTCCCAGTCACCTTGGCTCTAGACACAGTGGGCAGTATTTCTACAAATTAGTGCATGGGTGACTGAAACTGGATACACAGAAAATGGGGACCACATGGACAGTAGTTGGGAAGAATGTCATTTATTTGAGTCACCTAGCTTCATAATAGCAACTCTCACAAAGGGTGAAATAAAATCCAATTTTCAATTTCAATTCAATTGCCTTAACCATGTGACCATGATGTTTTGTACCTGTATTCGTCTGCTAGGCTCACTACACAGCCTCCAAACTCTTCACCAAACAGCTGCTATCTCAGGGCTGCAGAGTCCTAGTTCACCTGTCATCTACCATGAACGAAAACAGAGTTTGTGTAGAAAGTAGGATCTGATAATGTATCTTACTTCATGACCACAAGAAACAAGTGAATGTCAATTCATGGGCGATTTTTATTCTGGTGGTTTTCTTAGAGTCTTGATTTAGTGACCTGAAGTTGTGACGAACAGAAGAAGCACGCATGAGCTGAGACAGAATTAATCAGGAGGTCAGGAGCTGAATGGGATGTAGCACCAAAAGAACAGATTTGTTTTGGGAGGAAGCAAAATGAATTGCTGGGCAGAAAGCGGGAAGACATGTAGGTGAGCAGTCCTATATCATCTTTTTCAATAAAGCTGAGGGAACGGCCAACACTAAATGGCCTCACACAGAGACAGGTAAAAGACAGTACCCAACTAAAAAGAACCACAGTATAACGTTGTTTTTCCAAAGACAAAACCAACAAAAATGACTGAGGGCTTTCCACTAAAATTGCTTCCTCCTGTGAAAACTTACTCTATTTTTTAGCTGTCAACTGTCAAAACCACATCGCTGTTATCAACCTGAGGCTACACTGCAGACACAGCTAACTATGTATGATAACCACTGCTTCTCATCAGAACATCTCCAAGAATATTTTTGAGCTCAGGCAAAACAAGGATGAACTTTTTTAAAGCAAATTATAATTAAACTTTCCCCAAAACTGCCCACCGCTGTCATCATGCTTGGAAAATGTCAGCCCAAGCAGTTAAAGTTTAGCAAAGCTATAAGCTACTGCAAATAAGGCCTGGTAGGCAAACGTAGTCAACTGGAGACATTATCCCTGCACCACCTCCACGCAGACTGAGTGTTCATGGACACTGTGGTAAACTTCAGAATAACTTGGAACCTATCACTCCACCTTTAAAGGTGTTGCCACAAGTTTTATATCTTTCAGCCAGGTGGTAGGATCTAAAAGTGCACAACACTCACAGCTGAGCACTAAAAAGACTCAGGAAAGCCAGCCTTGTCCCTGTCTCTGTTGAGTCCTGAGTAAACACTCAAGCTCTTGCAATGTCAGAGGAGCATCAAGAAAATATTTAAGAAAAAGAAAAGGCCTAAGTTCCACATGTATAAGTCTCTGTTGATAGAGGGAGTTCTGCTGGGCTAGGAGACAACTCAGCCAAAGCACACAGGCAACCTTTAGCCCTCAGGGCTATTTCAAATTCATCTCCCTGCAACAGAAAACACATCTCAGACCTTGCTTTCGCAAGCAGAGATTCAGCTTCGCCCTGGCGCACTCTGTGATCACAGCAGCCACTCTGTTATGCCTCCTGCTTATTGTCTTGCCAACTTGGTAGTCAACATCTTCATATTCTACAGCTGCTTCTCCTCTGAGTTGGACTAGGTTTCACATGGACTCTCTCCTGCAGACCTGTTTCCCAAATGCCTTGCTAAGAGGACTACTGTTTCATACAAGCCCCCTTGTGCTTCCCCCAGTTTACCTTATGGATACATCAAGCCCAGCCTCCTACCCTAAATCCTGCTGCAGGAAAAACCCATTGCCTGCTGCAGTGATGAAGGTGACATTGCTCTGAATGCAGGAGTTATATAGCAAGGTTACTTGCTGCCTAAAGCCAGCTACAAAAGGAAGATGGCTCTCCGACATCACCATCATTGGGCTCAGCTGAAAACAGGAGATATTACTTCTCATTAAAATTCATAGATCTTGTGACTTTTATAGAAATAGCAAGAAGAATCCAGGATGGCAGAGATGAGATATTACGGCCAAAGAGTACTGACTCAGAGCAAAAACTCAGACTTCTGGCTGCCAATAATAAGCATATTTTGTAAGAAGTGACTTTTATTCTTAAAGCTACATCTAACACATTGATCTTCAATATATTAAAGCCTGAATAATTTTGATTTTGCTGCCGTGCATCAATATTTAGTTCAGATAGGCAGTCTTACATGAAGGTACGTCTTTAGTACTGTTAGTTTTCTTGACGTGGCAAGTCACACTGCACAACCTTCCCTAAGCATCTGACAGATTTCAGAACCCATTGTTCATTCCCAGAGAGATTTCTGGACATGGGTTCTATCAACCAGCAGTGTTTTGCAAGCTAATCCACTGAAAGACAGAGCCACAGTCTTCGTAGACCAATAACATGGTCTTTGGTAATGAATGTATCATCACATCTGTGATTGGCTCCCAGCTGTCAATTGAATTTGTTGCTTCTTTTAGTCACAAAAGAAGAACAAGGATTAGTTAAAAATCAGAATTCATAGATCATAAGAAATCATAACAGAAGGGACTGGGAAGAAAACCAGTATGCAAAACCAAAAATAGCACTTGCTTAGAAAAAGTATATTCTCTAAAACCACTCAATTTTGGAACATGACTCAGAAGTAAGACCTCAATCTTCATGTATTTCATTTGGCTGTGAAGTCCTAGCAGAGTAGATTCATTTAAAATCAAAAAAGAAAAAAATGTATATACACATACATTGTGTGTCTCTGTAAAAGCAGCTGACATCTAGGATGACAAACTCTCTATTTAGACGTAAGTATGCTGCTATCTTCAACAGTTTTGCATTTACCTCTCCTCTTTTATTATCACCAACAATATTTGCATGAAAATTAAGTATTTGGTTCTTCAGAGTTCATTCATTTGTGCAGTTCATTTCCCCACATGAAACTTTAGCACTGTGATATCGCAACTGGTTGTTGAGGAATTGATTAGATCACAAAGAGAGGATTAGAGCTCCAGGTGGGAAACATGCAGCAGGAAGAGATGAATGCCTAAGCAAGAAGACCTAGTTTCCACACAATTGCTATTGGTTTGTTAGACTTAACAAAGAATAAAGGAAAGAGGAGGAAAGAAAATCTATACATTTCAGCAGAATTGCTACCAGTGCTCATTTTCTAAGAGATGGCAGCAAGCTCCTTAAGGACTATTCTTCTTCTGTCAACACTGAGTTGAAATCACAACAGCAGTTAGTTTCACATGCTATTGTTATTTTTCATTGGAAATTGCAATCCAATATATTATACCACTAAATCTGATACACCAAATGAGGCATTTACAGAAACTTACAGCTTGATGCCTCTCTTCTAGAGCACCTTTCAGAAGCTGGGCATCTCAAACTGCTTTACAGCGACAATGTAGATTATTACAGTGCAGTGAATGGATGCAAACTCTGTAGGTACAACGTGTTTGAGGGAAATGCCTGTTTGGAGCGTCCAGCCAGGACAGTGAGTCGCTTTCCTCC
Source organism: Balaeniceps rex (assembly GCA_013401315.1). Lineage (NCBI taxonomy): Eukaryota > Metazoa > Chordata > Aves > Pelecaniformes > Balaenicipitidae > Balaeniceps > Balaeniceps rex. Next base: position 52,771 of record VYZW01060149.1, read on the forward strand.
CCACTTATCTGACTTAGGGCCAGAGCAATCTCTGCAGTCCTGTATTCAAGAGGTTTTATGGTTGGAGATCCCACGCAGCAGCTGACCATTTGCCAGTATCATGCATGCCAGCAGCAGCAGCTACGATTGTGAAGACCTCATGGAAAGCTCAGTTCTGCAGGCACAGCCCCTTGTTGCCATTTTCAGAAATCCTGTTCAGACCAGAACTGACCCATTACTAGGGCAGACTGGGGTCACTGCAGGCAGGCTGGACACAGTTGGATTTTGCAGCTCAGTAGTAGTTAGCTGTTTGTCTGCTTAACTGATGGAGGAAGAGCGCTCCAAGGCATCTCCAGCACTTCCAGGAAGCTCAGTGTAAAAATGGCTCAGCAGGAGGACATCTCTAAGACCACGGCAACAAACTTAGCCCTGCTTTGAATACTGTGTTAGCACTGAATAGAACAGGGCCATTCACAGAGCAGGACTGAGCCTCAACCACTTAGGGCAAGAAACTGACAACAAAAAGTCTTAATGCCTCCAGAGAGTAGTTTGTGCAGACTACCCAGCACAGGAGGACAAAATGAGGAGTTTGATATGCTTTTGACAATTATCTGGGGTATTCAGTCATCTGCAACATAGGCATTATGGCTCATACTCTGAATTTGTTCCAGTGAGAACTGCTGTGCCATGAAAAACATGTATTTATTCACCTTTGCTGTAAAGGCCTCGAGTAAGTACCCACCAAACAAGAAGCAATGGAGAGTACTAAGCCTTAATGACTGTATTCTGATTGCCCAACAGGTATGTTAAAGACACTGGCCTGCAAGAAACTAATTCTCTTGATTGTTTCCAGAGAAATAGACTAAGGAACAAAATTTCCCAAGGACAAAAATGGAAAAAAGGAAATTTCAGACTCACAGCCATAAAACCTGAAGAAGGAATTTTTCACAGGAAAAAAGGAACAGATGCCCAGACAGCATGTGTCAGAGCAGGGCTTGTTCAGCCTGGGTACTGGCAAGGTCAGAGAGAATGAGCTGAATCAAAAAAAAAAAAAAAAAAAGTTTGCAGCTCAAAAGACAAGCGCAAGCTGCAAGAAGAAAGATCCAGAATACTCCCCAAAACCTGCCCACCAGACAGAAGAATGCTCCCACAGGCTGAGGAAACCGAGGCTGGGAAGTGCATGCAAGATTGATTATGTTTCTCTAGACAGGCAAATTCTGAAGCAAAGAGCAGTGCTGGTTACTAGTGCTGTGCAAGGTTGCTGTGTGTATCCTGGGGCTACCCTGACATAATAAACAGCGGCTTCATGTCACCCACCAGGACTGGAGCGAAGAACTCGAACTAAAACCAAAGAATTAGCTGTTTCCATGGTTCTGCCTCCAAAAGACTACAGAGGGGGGAAAGACTAATCAATGATGTTTAGGTCTACAAAGAGTGCTACTGAGATGACTGGGTACCTGGGAGTTCAGCCAGAACTTGGAAAACCTGCTGACTGAGGCAGTCAGAGAGGGGGTATCTAGAGAACTCCCAGAGACTGAATGATGTATCCTGTGGTCAGCATTGGTCAGGATACCCTAAGACAAGAAGGGACCTAAACGAGGAAAATATGGAGAGAAATCTCCATTGGAATGCACCATAGAGGTCAATGGGGATATACAATATTGTCTTCCGAAACTCAGGGGAGCCAACAGCTCACAAGCCCAAGACACCTAGATCCAAGACAGCATCTTGACAAGAGTTCAGCATGCAGAAACAGAAATGTGAACTCAAACAGACCCAACGAATCTCCTTGGATTTTCTGTTTAAGAGATTGATGTCTTCCTGAAAATTTTATTGCTGGAACATTTTTACTCCCTCTTCATTTTTACACTTGGTCAAACAGAGTTAGAGATGGACAGCTGTTTTGACCCCATTTGAAAACTTTCGTGGATGTCCTTTCAGATGAGTTCTGCAAGGAATGATGGAAGAGAAACTACAAGAGCTTTCATCAACAGTGAGCCAGATGTCTCCATTATTTCTTCTCTTTTCAGCTGATTCTGTCATTTTAATATTTTTCCTTTTTTTCCTCTTCCCTGCAATACTTTGATCCAGCCAAGAAAGATGCTTCTTTGTTACTGTTGCCTTTAAAAGTTTTACGTGCATTTTGTCAGTAAAGTAACAATAATACTTTACTTCTGCAGTATTGTGGTTTAGCCCCTGTTGGCAACCAAGCACCACACAGCCACTTGCTCACCCTCCCCCCCGTGGTGGGATGGGGCAGAGAATCAGAAGGGCAAAAGTAAGAAAACTTGTGGGTTGAGATAAGAACAGTTTAATAATTGAAATAAAATAATAGTAGTAGTAGTACCACTACTAGTAGTACCACTACTAGTAGTAGTAGTAGTAGTAATAAAAATTGTAATGAAAAGAACAACAAGAGAGAGAAAAATAAAACGGGGAAAAAAAATAAAAACAAGTGATGCAACTGCTCACCACCCACCAACAGACGGCCAGCCAGTCCCCGAGCAGTGATCGCTGCCCCCGGCCAACTTCCCCCAGTTTATATACTGAGCCTGATGTTATATGGTATGGAATAGCCCTTTGGTCAGTTTGGGTCAACTATCTTGGCTGTGCCTCCTCCCAGCTTCTTGTGCACCTGGCAGAGCATGGGAAGCTGAAAAAAGTACTTGACCAGTGTAAGCACTACCTAGCAACAACTAAAACATCAGTGTGTTATCAGCGTTATTCTCATCCTAAATCCAAAACACAGCACAGCACTATGCCAGCTGCTAGGAAGAAAATTAACTCTATCCCAGCCAAAACCAGGACATATAGTCTGTTTTTCACTAGGGGAAGCTGAAGCATTTTCTAAGAACCAATTATTCTTCACAACCCATTTCTGAAGCAGACATTATTATCCCCAGCTTACAGAGGGATGAAATGGCAGATAGGTTAGTTAACTTGCTTAAGGTCATCCAGTGAGTTAGTAATGGAGCTACGAAAAAACAAGATTCAACAATTCTCATTCCCAGTCCCTTGATCTAACCACTAAGAAATATTTCTTCTCTTCAGTCTTATGTACTTCATTTAAATCTATCATTTATTCTGACATATTGTTGAACTACAAATTAGTCAGTTTAAATGACAAACATGTAAATGTGTGGAGATCTATAGCATCCTCCCCTCACTTGCCTGTTGAGATTCATGCACCCCCTGCTATGCTGAACCACTCGTCTTCCATTAAAAATGGACGTGCTACAGTTCTTCTGGAGAGCTGTCAATACCATTTCAGGCATCAGCCGGAGGGCATCGCAAGAGAGAGGAAGAGCACTTGCTCTCTTTCCCCAGGAGGTGAGAAGGCTGCCTCAACAGCCCGGCTGTCTGGCAAAGCAATAAGGTCAAGATGCCAACTGGCTTTGAAAAATAATTTCTATTTTCCTTTTATGCTGCATCTCTCTCCCAAGTGTTTCCAGTGTTAGATAGCTGGAGTGGCAGTATTTAATAGCTGCAACTTTGTAGATTTCACTCTGTGGCACTAGTTTGATGAGTTATTTTAAAGTCAAAATATCCTTCAAATGCCCACCCAAAGTCTGTCAGTCTCTTAATACAACACATTCTCTCCAGAGGGATTTGCGCTGTTTAGATGTCTCCATGTCTCAGTGTGAATCACTGCACAACAAAATACAATTGAAGTTCACCAATTAATCATGATCGCATAAAAAATTAATAACAAATGTATTCTAAACACATATGTAGCCAATGCAGTTTTACCAAATGCTCAGATGAAAATTATTTTGTTCCCTCATGTCAACATTTATAACAAGAAAATGTTAGCGATCATCTTACAGCATGAGATGATAGTTCTAAGCACAAGGCTTAGGAGTGAAGTTGATTACTGTGTCATAGAGGAACTACTCAAAGGCCTCATTTCCAAGATCAAATGAAACAAGTTCAGACTCTTCTTTCCTCGTAAGTGTCAATAAACAAGCGCCAGTGAGCAAACTAGCATCCTGATCTTTTTTTCTTTCTGGGTATACCTTTGCCTTCTTGGAACAAATTCACAGTGGCTCAAGTCTTGCATTTTGTCAAAAACCTACCTGAAGGCTGTTCAACATTTGGTTATAACTAAAATACATACACAAAAGAAATTAACCAGATAGGTAATTCCAAATCACTACTGGTCAAATAAAATAATTCCAGACCAAATTATTGCCAACTGTTTGTAAAAAAGTTCCCCATACTTTACCATNGTAGTAGTAATAAAAATTGTAATGAAAAGAACAACAAGAGAGAGAAAAATAAAACGGGGAAAAAAAATAAAAACAAGTGATGCAACTGCTCACCACCCACCAACAGACGGCCAGCCAGTCCCCGAGCAGTGATCGCTGCCCCCGGCCAACTTCCCCCAGTTTATATACTGAGCCTGATGTTATATGGTATGGAATAGCCCTTTGGTCAGTTTGGGTCAACTATCTTGGCTGTGCCTCCTCCCAGCTTCTTGTGCACCTGGCAGAGCATGGGAAGCTGAAAAAAGTACTTGACCAGTGTAAGCACTACCTAGCAACAACTAAAACATCAGTGTGTTATCAGCGTTATTCTCATCCTAAATCCAAAACACAGCACAGCACTATGCCAGCTGCTAGGAAGAAAATTAACTCTATCCCAGCCAAAACCAGGACATATAGTCTGTTTTTCACTAGGGGAAGCTGAAGCATTTTCTAAGAACCAATTATTCTTCACAACCCATTTCTGAAGCAGACATTATTATCCCCAGCTTACAGAGGGATGAAATGGCAGATAGGTTAGTTAACTTGCTTAAGGTCATCCAGTGAGTTAGTAATGGAGCTACGAAAAAACAAGATTCAACAATTCTCATTCCCAGTCCCTTGATCTAACCACTAAGAAATATTTCTTCTCTTCAGTCTTATGTACTTCATTTAAATCTATCATTTATTCTGACATATTGTTGAACTACAAATTAGTCAGTTTAAATGACAAACATGTAAATGTGTGGAGATCTATAGCATCCTCCCCTCACTTGCCTGTTGAGATTCATGCACCCCCTGCTATGCTGAACCACTCGTCTTCCATTAAAAATGGACGTGCTACAGTTCTTCTGGAGAGCTGTCAATACCATTTCAGGCATCAGCCGGAGGGCATCGCAAGAGAGAGGAAGAGCACTTGCTCTCTTTCCCCAGGAGGTGAGAAGGCTGCCTCAACAGCCCGGCTGTCTGGCAAAGCAATAAGGTCAAGATGCCAACTGGCTTTGAAAAATAATTTCTATTTTCCTTTTATGCTGCATCTCTCTCCCAAGTGTTTCCAGTGTTAGATAGCTGGAGTGGCAGTATTTAATAGCTGCAACTTTGTAGATTTCACTCTGTGGCACTAGTTTGATGAGTTATTTTAAAGTCAAAATATCCTTCAAATGCCCACCCAAAGTCTGTCAGTCTCTTAATACAACACATTCTCTCCAGAGGGATTTGCGCTGTTTAGATGTCTCCATGTCTCAGTGTGAATCACTGCACAACAAAATACAATTGAAGTTCACCAATTAATCATGATCGCATAAAAAATTAATAACAAATGTATTCTAAACACATATGTAGCCAATGCAGTTTTACCAAATGCTCAGATGAAAATTATTTTGTTCCCTCATGTCAACATTTATAACAAGAAAATGTTAGCGATCATCTTACAGCATGAGATGATAGTTCTAAGCACAAGGCTTAGGAGTGAAGTTGATTACTGTGTCATAGAGGAACTACTCAAAGGCCTCATTTCCAAGATCAAATGAAACAAGTTCAGACTCTTCTTTCCTCGTAAGTGTCAATAAACAAGCGCCAGTGAGCAAACTAGCATCCTGATCTTTTTTTCTTTCTGGGTATACCTTTGCCTTCTTGGAACAAATTCACAGTGGCTCAAGTCTTGCATTTTGTCAAAAACCTACCTGAAGGCTGTTCAACATTTGGTTATAACTAAAATACATACACAAAAGAAATTAACCAGATAGGTAATTCCAAATCACTACTGGTCAAATAAAATAATTCCAGACCAAATTATTGCCAACTGTTTGTAAAAAAGTTCCCCATACTTTACCATGAGGTCTATTCCTCTTTTTTTGCTGCTGTGTATGTGCTCCATGCATGTTTCTTCACTCCCTTGATTTCTTTCCTTCACAAGAGTCTCCAATGCAGAGAATGCCCATATTGTCTCCCAGCCCCATGTCAACTCACTCTCCTTTAACTCCTTTCTAGGGTTTCACTTTTTTCACTCACCCATCTGCCACTGGCTTTCTTCTAAATAATTGCTGACGAGTCCAAACACTTTGCTCTATTTACAACAAAAAGCTCATGAGGATCTAACACGTCCATAGAATTCAGCTCATCACAAGCCCATTCCTGTTGTCAGCCTCTGCTGCTTCCTTCCGTTCCCTATTAACATCCCTTAGAGTGTCAAGTCTAATTTGGACTGTGAAAACCTCAGAGTGGGGACGTTCATTTTAGGTGTCCGAAAGACTCCACACACACTTACAGCGCTACTTAAATAGCATTACATTGGTCTGATTAGACAGGTGGCTTTGCATCACAGTCTGGATATCACCAGCTTCAGGAACTGGAGGCCCAGCTCTTGTGCACCCCATCTCCATAACTACCCCATCATTCTGCACTAGCATGAAGGTGGATGAGCTTCACAGGGTTGAAGGAGAGGGACATAAATGTCTTCCATTCCTGTCGCCTCCCCACAGTGATAACTAAAAAATTAAGCAAAGAAACTGTGACTAGAGGCACAATAATAAAGAGTTTGGACAGCAGTTCAGCCTTCATCCGGAATGTTAAGCACTAGCATCTAAAACAGAAGCGCAGCCACCCGTATACCACTGATGGTAATTATTCCCGGGGCTGCATGTTACAGCACTGCTAGGCAGCCAGAAAGGTGACTGGCCTGTCTAACCTGTTGTCATGATGGGCATCATCTCAGGGAGAGTGACTTGGACAGTGTCCTCCACGGTGAAGCATATCACCTACTGAGCTTAAACTCCCTGGCAGAATCTAGGGAGACACAGACCCTCTGATGAGGTGTGCGAGACCATGTACGGCTACATGGATTGCAAAACAGATCATGCTCTGCCTCTGCAAATTTGCAGATGTGATGAGTTGTCACTTTGTTGACTGTTGTGACCTTGACATTCCTTCCTGAGTGTCTCTATGTCGCCTTACTGGCTAACACGCTATCCCTGGCTGGGTACTTTGCAAGCAATTCTCCTCATAACCACAGTAATAACAGTGATATAATAACAAAAACATGCTCTTGTGAGTGCACATTTTTACTTTATTGCTGACCTCAGATTTAATAATATTTGCATACTATTGAATGGCTAACAGGAGAAACAACTGATTTTAGAGGAAAAAAGGCAGAAGAAATTAACGAATGCAGACCTGTTCATATACGTGTGGAGCTTGCAAAGTGTAGGCAACAACACTGAGTCTCTGAAGAGAAAATCTGTGTACTGTGACTCCTTCCTAGTGATCCAGACCTGTGATGGGTAACTACGAATGAGAAAGTCAGTTTGCCTACTGCCCTGATCAGGAACAGCCATAATTCTCATGTCGGCCTAATGCACTAAACATCTCTGGCCTGAAACTCAGCAGAGTAACTTCAGACAACCAGACCCCAGGGTGATAATGTTGCAGAAAACCAGAAATGGAACCAGAACCATGCTACTGGGTCCATTTTTAGGTAAATCAATACTTCAAGGGAAAGAGGAAGATGTTTTTCAGTGGTCTATATGCCAAATTTCTGAGTGTGGGTAACACATAATACTGGGTATTTTCATTGATGAGGAGAAATGAGATCAAACTGACGTAATGACTGAAACAGGCAGGATGATTTACCAAATTGGAATACTAAAATATTTTGCCACAATCCTTTTAAACTAATGAAGAAATTTGAAGATGTGAGAAGGTAACAGTACATATTAAACCACCATCATTATTTTAGAGATGCAGAGACAGTAACTTGTCCCAATTCACCCTATGGAGGAGGGGTGGAAAGGAGTGGAGATGGCTACAGAGAATCACACTGCTTATTCCTCCAATGTACAAAAAGTGTGCTCAATTTGGAGCTGTATGAGGAAAAAGCCCCAAATAGCCAGCAGCCATGTCTCATTAGATTTTCTAAAACTTATTTTCTATGAGAGAAGTTATTCCAGTCTATATGGAATAAGTATTTTGGAACTCATAATGTTTAAACAATTTAATCCTGGGATGAGAAAGTGGTGGTTGCTTGGGAGCCAGCAATCACAATTTGATTATAATAAGTGAAAAAGGACAGTTCCAGCCAGGGAAATACCTTCCTACGCAGAGGTGCTTCAGAAAGACTATCTCCATCAAGATGAGAGAAATGATGAGAAAAATACGATTCAAAAATAGAGATAGCAATGTAAATGAGAATTCTTATGATCTTACTCCATAGTCTAAAAGTCATGATTGCATAATTAACAAAATGGCCAGTTGAGGCTGAAGGACAATTTGGCTCAGCAGCAGGGGAAGGAAACGCTCAGAAGTTAAAAGCATAGCATAGAACAACCTGGAAAGGCAAAAATGCAGGAAAAAATGTTCTGCAGTACACAAAAAATGAAGATTACAGAAAATGCATGAGTGATGTGACTACAGTAAAATGGCAGTAAAATGGGGAGTGCAACAATGCTGAGGTGTATGACTAGATAGAGATAGTAAAATAGGACAGAAATGGCAGGGATGGTAAAAACTTTTATTTCCTCCTTAGAAAGATTAAGGAAGAGGCACTTTATTATCTAGTAAAAAAAAAAGCAGCACTTTTCAGTCCATTAGTGAATAATGAAGATGGTAAACAACATCTACTAGAACAAACATTTTAAAATTCGAGTATCTAGGGAAATTTTGCATAACAATCCTTGAAGAACTGGCAAAAGAAATCTCAGGAATGTTAATTTTAATAGATCTTGGAATATGGAGGAAATTACAGATGATCCTGCCAATGTTCAAAAAGGGCAAGAGATGACCGGGGTGCCTAGGCCACAAGGCTGATCAGCCCCTGGGAAGCATGGAAAAGGTGACAGAAAATTAATCAGGGAAGGACTAAGGAGTAACAATGTATTTAATGCCAGTCAGTATACGCTCTTCTAGAAAACAGATCCAGCCAGACGAATCCAATTTCATTCTTTGATGGCATTACACGTTTGGCTTATGAATGTAATCACATAATTGTCATTTACTCAGATGTTTGCACAGAGCCCTGATTAAAAATTCGCATAAATTGAGCAGCGGGAAGGCTCACGTGAAGTCGGCTTGGGAAGGGCTGACGGCCTGCAAAAAGCAGCGGTGGCGGGGAAGCGTTGGGAGGGCGGGTGCCCGGCCTCACGCCTCAGGGGCTTCCCGCCGCTCCCCCGGTCCCCCCGCCCCGGTCCACGTTTGGCGGCATGAGGGTAACAACGAGGCGCGGGCAGGCGACCCCCATCGCTTCCCAGCACCAAAACGCCCCTCCGTGCGGGGACAGATGAAACAGCTCCGCTCGGACAGGGAGGGAGGGTGAGGGTCGGCGGCACCGGGTGGTCAACCGCTCCCCCACGGCCGCGCCGCGCCTTACAGAATCCCACGTCACCCGCCGCGACGCCTCGGCGGGCAACGCACTGCGCATGCGCCGCCGCCAACGCCCTCCTCCCCGCCGCCTTCCGGCCCTGCTGCGCCGCCGCGCTCTGCCCACCGGTCAGCCCGGGGCGCTGCCGGGGGTCGGGGGTCGGGGGTCGGGCCGGGCCGGGCGGAGGGTGAGCGGCTGCCGGCGGCGCGGCTGCCCGCGGTCGCCGCCTGGGGATGTGCGCAGAAAGGGGGGAAATGGGCTCCGGTCGCTCGCCCTGAGGGGTTCGGCCGAGCCCGCGCCGCCTCTCGGGCCCTGGGGTGGGTAGGGCGGGCCTCTGGCAGCGGGGAGCCGCTGGCGGCGGTTACCCCGAGGTGTGGTTGTGGCCCGCGGGTGGGTTTCCACGCTTGCCCTCCTGGAGGGAAGCAAGGCCGCGGAGCTGGAGGGGACAGGGCTTGCAGGAGAGCTGCGCTAGGCCGTGCCTGGCTCGGGTGCTCCTGTGGCCGGGTGGTGGCCCGGGGCAGCCTTCTCTTCTCCGTGTGGTCATGGAAAAATCAATAGCAATTCTGAAAACAAAGTGTTCCTGGCATATGCTAAGTGAGAAGGAAGCGGTCTGAGACAAGCTAGCGGATTGGAAAGAAAAAAACCTAGCCTAGGATGGGAAAGCAAGGCTTTGAGTAGCAATAAGGAGTGGGGAGCAGGTGAAGAAGCAGCACTGCATGGTGGTTTTGCTTTTGTTTAGGTGTGTTAGTTACCGGTAGGTGACTCTGAAAATATCATCACTGTAAGTGGCAAGACAAAACAGTTCTGGCAGCATCTCACCAAATCAGAGGTTGCTCTAAAACAGGCTTTGGGTAGCTCTGGCACTTGGGAGTTTGTAGCCTTCACTTTTCTCATCTCTCAAATGTTATTAGACTGGCAAGTATTAATGGAGGTCTCCAGCCTTGGGTTGGGTTATTTAGATTCCTTTAGTGATTCTGAAGTGAAAAGCGGGCCCCTCAGACCACTGGTTTGCATCATTTAAGCGCTAAAGGTATTTTCATTTTAAGGCTGCAGTTGGAAGAGATTAAGCAAGCTTGTGTTTGAGTTGAGTCTGGTGATATTTTCAGAGTGATGATGTGATGAAGAGTTTGGGGGACAATTTATTGCTTTATCTCTGAATGTAGGAGTTAGGACTGGCTGTTCCAAAATAGATGATGTAGCAAGACTTAGCGATCATTCCCCCATGTAATAGATGCTCAAGTTGAAATGCCACCCTGCAATCATTTAAGAGCTTTTATCTTCTCACACTAGGCCTGCTGCCTTAACTTGAGGTCTCTGACACTTTGCCTTCCCTTTTGTTACTCTTTCCGTTATTCTCTTTGACTCAGATTACTTGTATTATTTTCATGCTTGATTTTTTTTTTTCCTTCTTCCTTTCTAGTGCTTTGCTAACAGTAGATCAAAGTAGGTGGTTGTACATCAGGTACTCCAGTGGGCAGATGTATGTGAGTGAAGTTATGAATACTTCAGATTTGTGTTATTAAACAACAGGCTCCCTGTTATCATACTAAAATGGACTTAGCCCTGTCCTGCTGATTACTCTTGTCCATGCTCTTTAATTTTTTATGCTCATCTTCTGGAATCAGCTGTGCAATACTACTTAAAACAAGAATTTTAAATTTTTACGTAAGTGTAGCGCACTTGAATGAACCCCACTTAATTTCTCTGGAGACTTATGTCATCACTTATTCAAAAAGGCACAGTACAGGCAACATTACAGCTTCAAATACAGGATTATGGGACTCTTGTCTATTACATCACATTCTGAAAAGAAAGAGTAAAGATGCAAAGAAGAGAAAAAATGGGGAGGAATGGTAGGAAAGCTGAGAGAAAACCCTTCTCCACGCTCCTTTAAGAGACTGTGGATGTTGTCTCTGGTGGCCTAGTAACACTGGTTTTGTCCTCAGAGCATTTTTGTTGCAGAAGTGTCTTTAGGTGGGAGATGGCTGAAAGAGAATGGGAAGCTGCTGATGTGGGATTTTCTTCGAAAAAAGAATCTAGCATGGGGAAATGATTTCTTTCCTGTCTTAAAAAGAATAGATATGAGGCGAGACTGAAAAGAGAATGGAGAAAAAGCTGATGGAAATGATCAAGGAAAGGGAGTTGAGATGGGAAAGATCTGTGTGATTCATATAGAGGAACACAATTTATTTTATTTTTACAGTTAATAGGCCTTTCTTGCTAGATGGACTGTAACAATGTTCATACAGTGTTTTAAATAGGGTGAGAAATTTTCATGAGAAGCTTCCAGGTTGCTTCCTCAATATGTTCAAGTGGTGTCTTGCTTTGTGCTTGTGTAGATGTCGGAGGCATTGCAGTGGGCACCGTTTTTGGCAGAGTTCACACTGTAATTGTTCCTGTGACTGGAGTTTAAAGGCAGCCTTGAGCAAGCTGGGTGGGATCTGCTAATGAACTATCCATGGTAAATTGTGGTTCAGTGTAGGTACTTTTATAGTCCATATTGCTGTCTGTAGTGTCCTAGTTAGACTGCTAATTGTACCTGAATTAGTGTAGACATTCTTTATATGCAGGAATATGTACTAAGAATTAGACTGATTTCATGCAAGGAATGCATGACTTCAAACGTGTGATCAGTGTATGATAAGTTGTTTTGTTTGCCTTAATTCTGGGATAGCGTGCAATACTCAATCATCTTAGAGTTGTGGCTCTTTTGCGTTTCCTTTTGCAGGAAGGTCTGTCTGTCTATGCGTGCCCACTCTTCCTTGGGAGATGTCCAATGTTTCCAGTTATGCCCTTCGAATGGCCCGGCTGAGTGCTCAGATATTTGGAGAAGTTGTCAGGCCAACTGACTCAAAATCTATGAAAGTAGTGAAGTTATTCAGTGAGCAGCCTTTGGCCAAGCAGAAGGAGGTTTATAGCTGGTATCCTCCTCACAACACCTATTACGCCCTCATGAAGAAACTCCGTTACTTTGGTCTCTACAGGTAATCTCTGTGCTTACAGGGCAGGAGCAGGACTGGAGATGGGAAAGAGGCGGGTGTGAGTTTTGTTAAAGTTTTTTTTCCTTGAGGAAAAGGGGAATGTAGAAAAAGGTTTAGTTCCGAATATGGTGCATATGGAAATCTCCACTTGATTGTTCCACTGAGGGCAAGGAGAGTAAAATGACTACTGTCTAAGTAACTTTTCCCATAAGTAGCACCTTTTGTGAGAAAGGCTTTAGGTGTAGTTATGGGCAACCAGTTATATAAGAAATAGTTCTTGCTTTGGCTTTGTGGGGAAGGGAAGAGAGCTTTCTCATAGAGAAGAGATGGGTCTGAATATAGTGAATGAATGTGCTACAAAAAGGTGATGTTACCTTAACACAAAAATTGCGCTAAGACAGTCTTACCATGTATTCCTCAATCATTCAACAGCTAATAAGTGAAACTTAGAAGGAAAGTCTGTGTTAGGCTGGAGGGGCTTTTTATCCTTTAAAATAAGTTAAATTAAATTCAAATGTGGTTTAAATAGGCTTGTCAATTCCAGCTTCATCCAAACCAGCTGTGTAATTTCTAAATGAATTTCCACAGTCTCAAGTAGGAAAAACTGCGCTGCTCAAGAACATCATCAGGAGTCAGATGCAATCCTTTGACTTCAGTCACGTAGCACAAAAGAAGTCCCTTAAAAGTGAGGCTGCTGACTCTGTAAAGTAAAAACAGATTAGTTTTTATTGCTAGTATCACAATACTAGCCATCAAGGATTGCATCCAGGATGCTCTTGGTTTAGGTGGGCATGCAAACACTTCCTAGAATATCTGCTTGTTGACAAAGAAAGCCTCGACATGATAATGCTCCTTACTCTTCTCCTTCCCCTCCTAATCTCAAGTTCCTTCTGTAGCTGCTCTGTATACAGAGAGCTTGTAGAGGATCAGGTTTGCTGGTCAGAAATATGTAATGAAGAGTCATAGAGTAAAAGGGCCTGATAATAACTCACAAGCTTTTTGTTTCTTTTTTAGAAAAGTTGTATTTAAAAATAGCAGTGCAGCAATCTTAGGCTGTTTAGGATGCAGTTGTAACTTCTGAAAGATACCTTCGCACTGAAAAATACAGGGACAGAGATTAAATAGAATTTATTAGAACAGTATTGAGGATTCATTATCTCTGCCAGCCCCTTTATCCTCCTTCCTGTTTTATCCTCCTATTAAGATTCTACTGGTAGCTGATGCTTTCTTCATAACTCATTCCTGAAGTCACCTGAGAACAGTGTCATGTACTTTAATTACTGCTCAGCATGCCCCTGTTTTCTTAGAAGCTAATGACCTGAACTTAGTATCTAGCACAGAAACACAATGTGCTATTGCTAGACTGCTGAGTTAGATGAGAAGGGGGAAATTCTCATTCTTGTCTCTGGCTGATTTTTATATTTTACTGCTCATTTAAACACAGTGGATCAATAAATGCAGTGGAAATAATATACATATGCACACACCATTTGTTGCTGAAAGGGCAACCTTGTTAGCTCTGAAAGTACCAGAGGAAATCTTTCATGTTATTCCGTCCAAAATTACTAGCAGTAACACTGAATACATTGCAGTGAGTTTCAGTATGGACTTCACTGTTAAAAACAGTTTTGNTTCATTATCATACAGTTCAAAGAACCTTTCACATCTAGGTATTCCAAGAAGTAAACTTCTTTCTTCCTTCCCCATCTAGGGATGAGCATCAGGACTTTAAGGAGGAGATGAGGCGATTGAAAAAGCTCCGTGGGAAGGAAAAACCAAAGAAGGGGGAAGGAAAGAGAGCTCTCAAGAAGAAATAGTGCCACTTGGACAATATAACGAACTACTCTGGAAATGCTGGAGAACAGCTGTAACACAGGCTTTCTGTTCCCAGCTGGAGAGGGCTTGGCATGTGAGCTGCGTGTGGGGCACAAGAAACACACTGTGAAATACTGGAGTGCACCTTGGGAGTGCACTTGGATCTTTGTGGTTTTATTGTTTTTGAATTTCTGTAGTTTAAATATACTGTATATTGGAGCACATTAGTTTGTCAGAGCCTTCTCTTACCCAAGTAGTAAAAACAATAGTGAAAAATAAGTGCTCAGTGTTTTTCTTGCAAACACCTGTAGCTGTTTCAGGTTTTCTGGATCTGGAAAATTGTTTGGTTTTCATTGTCTGCTTTACTTTCTTGATTAATATCAATGCTGCTTTGCATGTAGCTACAAAAAAAATAAGGTTTCCTGCTTCTACTGCTGCTTGTCATCCTGCCTGTTATAATAAGTTTCACTTCAGGTAGCTTTAGTGTTTTGTGGGATTTTTTTAAGTTGCTGTTAGAATCTATTGTTCTGCATTTTGCACTGGACAATACATGATCCGCTGCCTGCCCACAGCACTCTCATTGTAACCTGAATATTTAACTACTGCGACAGAAGAGGCTGAAATGTGAAGGCTCAAACTGTTTTCCAGTTTGAGACCCCCTACTAATTAAAATACAATATTTAAGTTTACTGCAATAAAAGGATTTTTAATTTATTTTGATTGCCTCGAGGACATGTATGAAGTACTTCATAAGGTGATGAACAGTTTTACTGGTATTCAGTATGTGGTTTTATCAGTAGGCTCCTTCAGTATTGCTAATGTTAATGATTGCATATATCTACCATTCTTACCTGTCAGTCCCTGTCAGGGAGCAGAAAGCTGTGCTGCTCTGCCTGGCCACATCTGCATCTTGCCTGTGTGTGCTCCAAAATGGCATCTTTTAATTTCCAGACCATGTAAGCTTAGAGGAACATCCTTGAGGTAGTAAAGGAGAGCTATTAAAAATGTAGAGTGACTGGAGCAGAAAGTATTTGCACAGTTAGCTTGGGGTATACTTGATTTTGTGTACAGAGGCATTCTGAAGTAGGGAGCAGTACTAACCTACTGACATTTTAAACCAAGCTTGCTCAAATTTAAGTGTATTTGAGGGATCTGTCTGATCATTGAAATCAGTGGATCTCCATAAACTTGTGACAGCTCAACAACTGTACTTCACCCAGGTTATTAATTGAAGAGGTGCTGATTGTATTAAAGGTGTTTCTGGTGAGCTGTGTAGTTCTTGTTCAGTATCCTTACTAAGAGTTACCTGGTTTTCGAAGCTCTAAGAGAAGCTGAATTTAGGAGATCTGCAGTGTTGCAGGAAAAGCACCTGAGGTCTTACCACAGTCAACAAAATGTTGTAGAAGTTAGTAAAATATATCTATGCTCTACTGTAGTGGTAGGTTTCTCTCTTATTCTAATTTAAAATCCTTTTAGTAACTTACAACTTTTGCTCAACTCAATTGTGCCTGTGGCATTTTAGTGTTCTATGTGTTGTCTATGGGTTGTGACTTGTCTGGTACAGAAGTATACAGAGCCTGTGATGGGCCCTCTGGGAAGTACTTGGTTCCTGGGACACGTGTGTGCTACTGAGGGGAGGCGGTCTGGTTCCCTTGAATTCCTCTTCAGGAAGAAGAGCGGCATGGAGCCACGTACTAGATAAGAGAGCGAATTGCCTGAGGAGGAAGGTTGGTGCTGCCTGACACTGTGTTTCTGGCTGTGAGGGGTGCAGTTGCTCAGTTGCTTGCTTTGGTGGAGAGAAAAAGACCAGTTCTGAACCTCTTCAGCAGAATTACTGTGGTGGCTTTGGACAGCTGGTGATTGTACTTACAACAGCTTTGTCAGCAAGAACTTGATGTCTTCTAAAATTAAACCAAAGATCAATAAGAATGTTTCCCCTGCAATTTAAGATGAAAAATCAACAGCATCTTTTTTGTTCCTGTGAAACACTTAAAGCTTTGACAGTATAAACATGCAAGAGAGAGAAAGTGTGCATGTATCAAAAAGTCAATTATGGTCCTGCTCCAGTAAAGTAAGTATGCATGGCCTTAAACTTTGTATGTGTGGGCAGACCTGGTTATGAGTATACATATAATGATATATAAAATACTTCTACAGCACGATTGGCCATGGTTATGCTTCTGAATCCACATTTAGCCTACGTAAGGACTGAGGATCTACACAGCCTCCTGAGGGCAGTGAATGCTACAGGTATTCTGTATCTTAGCGTGCCACCTTGCTAGACACAGATACGGACTCAGCAACACGAGATTAGATAATTAGGCTTGGGGATCAGATTTGTTCTTCCTTGTCTACTCCAAGCCACCTAGCTATTTATGGATTTTGAGAAGTTCCTGTCATGAACAGGAAAGCGAAGGGCTTGTTTGGCTAGTC
>VYZW01060150.1:0-29078 GCA_013401315.1 Balaeniceps rex
TTTTTTTTTTTTTTCCTGCTAATCTTAAACCAAACAACAGAATGACACCAGATCAGGAAACACACAGGGGAGAAAAAAAAAAACACGTCAAACTCATATTACAGTCAAGAGTTGCGTTGCGGATTAACACCTCTGATCCCGGTGGGACGGGGTCTTTGCACGCACACCATTTTTTTTTTTATTCCTTTTCTAAGAAGCTGTTGGCCTGAAATAACTTCTTTTTTCTTTTTTTTTTTTTTCATTTAAAACAAATCCCTCGACAGCTGCGCCGCTTCATCAAAGCGTCAGGTTATTTGCGCGAAACGATGCTCTCGGCAAAGCGAGATACGCTGGAAGTCTCGCAAAGGGTGAATAATTTGTATTACGGTTAACGTTTTCCTTTTCCACATCATCTCTTCAAGGACATTTTCCCTATTTCAAGCGACACGGTAATATTGATAATTGCATTCAGAGCTCCTGAAGTACCTCCACATGCAACATCGATAGCCAAGAACATGCCGAAAAGCAAAACAAGTCATGAAACAAATTAGGCAGAACTTGAACTAGACTTTATAATAAACCCTGCCCTAAACCCCTTCAAGGGTTTAAACCCTTTAAACGCTGCCACAAGCTGGGTTTAGCTTTAGCTGAGCGTGGCATTGACTGGCGAGAGGTGGAAGGAGGCATCAGAAGAGGAGAACGTCGGGAAGGGGTGTCTGCCAGGTCAAGGCTCAGGTCTGCTTTTAGCTAGCATTGACCCTTCACCAACGCCTTTTGACTTTATCCTTCGAACAGCAGAGAGAGCGGGCAGAAATGGATGCTCAAATTTGATTTATTTGAGACATCACCTCCATCCAGTGCTAAATTTTGTATCGCATGGACGTGTGAAGGGTACAAAGTGCCGGCAGGAATATACCCTTAAGCCAGTTTCCACAATACATCTTCATTTTAGAGTTGAGATTTCAGCAACGCACACTCGATCCAGGAGAAAACCAGACCTTGCTTACCCAGACCAAACGCTGGTTTAAATCCCTACCGAACGGCACAAAGCGACCGACGGCACAACGCGCCGTGTTCCAGCCCGGCTGGAAAGACTGGGACATTCAAGACGGGGATGAGAACAGTGATTTGGTTCCAGGTTGAACTCGTTCAGCTCAAACCGAAACGCCTCTGAAGGCAACAGGCAACTTTGCACAGGCTAAAGCTCAAAGGAGAGATCGTGAAGCCCTTGTGAGCTGCAGCTGCTTGGATTTAGAAGTCCAACCTGCTCTGTAGCTACACAACCGCCGCTGCTTTCAACCTCCAGCAGGGAAAAAAAAAAAAAATCAAGCTGAAAAACCTCACCTCCAAAGGTACAAGGGGTTAATGACTTCTAAATGCAGGTACGTGCTCATTACGTTTCAAATGAGCTAAGTCTCACTTGGACCTGGGGGTTCCACCACGAAGAGCCGCTCTACGCTACTTCACCAAGCAAAAAAGTCTCCCCGGATGAGGTTTTCCTGGGCAATCTCCCTGCTCGCAAACCCATCGACTCCTCCATCACGGTGCTCCGAAGAACAACCCCAGAGCAATGTGTTCGGCTCAACACTTCATCGTTTCAAACCTCCTGCTCCCGAGGAAAAATGGAGAGAAGTTCTCTGGAGAAATGGGATTTTCTCTCAGCAGGGGATGCAGTCAGCTCCAGAAATAGGTGACTGGGGGGAAGAGCAAGGAAAGGAGGAAAAAAAAAAAAGGGGGGGCAGAGAGAAACAAATGTATTTGTAAATAGAAAAATGATATTACGGTACTAAAGACTGCCCTCACCTGGGCTTTAATCCCTGAATCTCCGTTCACGTTGTATTTCTTCTTGTTCGGCATGACGGCATCACCGACAGCCCTTCCGCACCGTCTCCCACCGGGGCAGGGGCTGCCCCCCCATTTATACCTCCCAGCCCTGCCGATCCCGATCCTGCCCGCTCTGGTTTCAGCGGCGGGGTGGAGGGAGAGGGCGGGAGGGAGGGAGGGAAGGGGAACCGCTGGGATTTTCAGACTCCCTTTTTTTTTTGGCAGGAAAGGTCCCCAAGACTTAATGAGGCGTCCCGCCGAACAAGCCCTACTTCTGTTTCATGTTGAATTACAGCGTTTGCCTGACCTCTCGACGGTTAGCGGCAGTTTTTAACGTGGCCCGGCTTGTGTGTGCATAACAATAGCTTATTTATATAACCAGAACATTTCCCTGCTCGCTATAATTAACTTGCTAATTAGGCTCTTTTTAACTTGGGTTCTCCCCCCCACTTTCTTTTTCCCCAATGTCAGATGATTACGTTAACAGAGCCTCATTAGAAGAAAATTAACTAATGAGCAACTAAAACAACGAAGGCATTTGTTAGATGGCAAAGTGGTTTTTAATTATGCCGGTCCCTGCTCCGTCCCCCACGGCAGCAAGTGCAGAGAGTCCGTCCTTGGAAGGGTCCAGACCCCAACACCCATCCCGCTATTCCCGCGTCAGACCATTTCTCTTAGAATCATCAAATCATGGAATGCTTTGGGTTGGAAGGGACCTTTAGAGGCCATCCAGTCCAACCCCCCTGCAGTGAGCAGGGACATCTTTAACCAGATCAGGTTGCTCAGAGCCCCGTCCAACCTGACCTTGAACGTTTCCAGGGATGGGGCATCTACAGCCTCTCTGGGCAACCTGTGCCAGTGTCTCATCACCTCACAGCAAAGAATTTCTTCCTTATATCTAGTCTCTTCCCACCTTGCAGGTACCTACTGCAGCAGGAAAACCGCTGTGGATAACCCCAGAGGGATGCTCGTCCAGCAGTAGGGTTTGGGGAGCGCGATGCTTTGCTACCAGTGACCAAGCAGACCTGACGCAGGGCAGGGTTTTTTTATTTTTATTTTTATCACAGAATCATTAAGGTTGGAAAAGACCTCCAAGATCATCTAGTCCAACCGTCAACCCAACACCACCATGCCTACTAAACCATGTCCCAAAGTGCCACGTCTACATGTTTTTTGAACACCTCCAGGGATGGGGACTCCACCACTTCCCTGGGCAGCCTGTTCCAATGCTTGACCACTCTTTCAGTAAAGAAACTTTTCCTGATATCCAATCTAAACCTTCCCTGACGCAACTTGAGGCCGTTGCCTCTCGTCCTATCACTTGTTACTTGGGAGAAGAGACCGACCCCCACCTCGCTACACCCTCCTTTCAGGCAGTTGTAGAGGGCGATGAGGTCTCCCCTCAGCCTCCTCTTCTCCAGGCTGAACAACCCCAGGTCCCTCAGCCGCTCCTCACAGCACTTGTGCTCCAGACCCTTCCCCAGCTTCGTTGCCCTTCTCTGGACACGCTCCAGCACCTCCATGGCCTTCTTGGAGTGAGGGGCCCAAAACTGAACACAGCCCTCGAGGTGCAGCCTCACCAGTGCCCAGTACAGGGGCACGATCACTTCCCTGTGTGCAGTGGTTGGAGCTGTTATCCAAAGAGTTTTGTCCCTGACAATGTACCCAAGACCATTCCCCTAGAGAACCTCAACATTTGCTTCCAAAGAAGAGGGAGTTGGGAAGTGACGGGGCATCGCCGATTGACCTCAACACCAATTCTAACTACATATGAAAAAAAAAGCTCCCCCCAGCTCCGTGTATTATTATACACATGTGCTTTAGAAATAATTTACCACGGATTTGATATAATATTGTGCTGATTTGATATAATACTGCTCCTCAATAGTTGTCGCTGCCATCCAGTGGATGGTACACCACGATGGGGAAAATGCTGCCAGGGAAACGTCGCTTGCAAGTGCTCCTCCAAGGCGTTTCTGCAGACAGGCATGAACCATGATGGCATTTTACATCTCCATAGCAGATTTCCAGGAATCCACTAAAAAAGTAAAAATTCCTGGGCTATATGAAAGCAACGCCTGCTTTGTGAAGGGGGGAAAAAACCCCAGAATTCCCAACTTTAACGGACCTGTGGAGCAATTGGAAAATGGAAATATGGATTATTTCCGAAATGGAAATATGTCAGGAAATATGAGACTGGGATTAGCACCATTCGCCTCAACTGATACTAAAGCCAAAGTTGCGTTTTCAAGGTAAGTTTGTAATTTTAACATTATTGATGATCCTTTTCATGCAAAACCCTAAGGGAGATGCTACTTTAGCTCAGTGTAAGCTAAGAAAAGCCTGGAAAGGGCTCCCACCACCAAAGCACAAACTACTTTTTCCAGTAAGTTATCACATCAAGATACTTAAATAGCTTTTTTTTTTGGGGGGGGGGGCGGGCTTTTTTTTCAGTAAAGACTGAGTCTAAGACACTAAAATTAACCTCTATTCTATAAAAATGCTAAAAATAAAGTTCTTTCCTGCCCCTCCAGTCCACAGCTCAGGTATCTTCTGCAAGTCGTACGTCAGTTGTAATCTGGCTCGATCTTCAAACAAAACCAGGGAGAACCATGTTCAATCCTAGTAAAATCCGAGTTCTCACTATAATTTAATAAACCATGCACGATTAACATCTGCTTTTTAATCATGGTTGGAGACCAACCTTACTGCAGCCTCCCTCTGCGTTAGTTTAGCCATGCCGTAGGCTTGTAACGTTTTCCTACTCTTTTTAAAAATTGCTAAATGAAACCTTAAAATACCGTAAGAGCCATGAAATCCCCCAACGTGCAAGAAGAACCATCCTTCTAAATTGTCTGAACTTTTAAATTTTGCGAGCGCAGCGTTTTTGTAGTGCCAGCATCTGAAATTTATCCTAAGCTGTGGATATTTTTTTTTTTTTAAAGGAACAAAGGGAGAAAACAACAGTTTTCTGTGCGACTAAGTCGCACAAGCTCTCCGGCATTGCTACCAGCTTGCAAATCCACCTGCAATAAACTTGGGAAATAAAAAGGAAGTTATGGAGCTAATTAAAATCTTTCTATTGATGTATGAAACAGCAGGTCAAGTTTGTGGTCTTCAAGAGCTGCCACTACTTGGTTATTCATGTAGCAAACTGCCTGGAAGGTCTTTTCCCAGTGGGAAAACTCCTCATCCATCTATGATGCCAAGTGATAAAATTAATTTACTCTTTTTTTAAAAAAAATAAAGAAAGACAAAGGTTGCAAGAGAAATAATTTTACAGCTGTGACTAGAACGGAGGAGCGGGGACCGACAAGACCATTCCGATGTCCACCAGAGCCCAGGGCTTGCAGCTCCCAGACCAAACCTCCTCCTCCTGCCCTCTCATCCCTGTTCACGAAGGAAAAGCTGGTTTCCTCCAGCACTCGACCTGCCAAGCCAGATACTTCATCTCCTGCTCCACTTTCCCCCGTGAAACCGGAGGTGCGTAGGTAGACGCTGGTGTTGGCACCTGAAAGGCACCTGAGAAGAGACCTGCTCCCCTTCCGCGATATCAGCGATGCCTTCCTCCCCCTCCACCATGATGCGAGCTCACTCCATGCCTGAAATGATCTGCAACCCTCAGCTTCAACGTTTCAGGCAGCTTCTGTTCTCCTAATCTACCTCCTGAGCCCAGATCATACCGCATCAAGAAAGGGACTGCCCAAACCCATTTATTCCATAGTTTCGCATGCCTTAAATTAATACGCAATCCTGACAATGCTGCTCACTGAGCCAAAACTTTAACTGGAGCTCAAAGTGTTTAAGATTCCAGTTCTCCAGCCAAAAGGTCACACGGAGACCGACGCTGGGATTAACACACGTTTAACCCTTTGGCATCTGCCTTCTGAAAAACCAGCTTGAGAGCGTGCAGGTTAAGGCTGATTTTACCTACAGGACTTGGGAGAGAAAGGATGGGGATGAAGAGTCACCCACCTGGGCCAAAGCGGTTTCCAAGCGCGTTAGAAACTCAAGCCAACGATTCTTGAAGACCGCCCACCAGCGGTGGATCCGTTGTGCTCTGCAAACTCTCAGCCCGGCGTATTCCTAACTCACGTTCAGCATTGGGCTGTGTACAGCGCAAACATCAGACCACGGCCCCAAACATCTCGATTTATTATATTTTACTAGGACTGAGACCGCTTTTGGTCCTCAGACCTCCAAGACAAGTGCTAATGAGGACCGAATGACAGGCCACATCTATCAAGCCATTGCTCTCATTCTAATGGCTGAGACTCGCTCTTAGTTTACCTCTTTTTAAAAAAATAATCCTCTGTGGCCCACAGCAGTAAAGCTGCAGGTGGAAAACCTGGAGATAACACTAAAAGAAGCTCCTTCAACCTGGAGATAACACTACAAGAAGCTCCTTCAACATCTTAGCACTTACTGACATAGAGCACACTTCCATGGTAGGAAACAGCAGCTCCAACATCCAAGGCATGACAAGAATGAGCGCGGCCATCCCTGCTGCTGTAACCGGTGGGAACAGGGAGGAGAAATCTTTAAAAAAAGAGAATAAACACCTAAACTAGGCAGCCCCAGTGGGGACAACGTGAAGGACAAGGAAGAGAGAAACCTTCTCCCCCAGCTGTAGAACAGATCCCTTGGTCCACCCCGGCTCTGTTGGTCACAGTCCCATGACAAGGCAGGCAAAGGAGGAAACGGTTATTTCCGTATCGCTTCAACTTGCAACAAAGGGGTAATTTGTGCTTTATAATTAAAAAAAAATGTAGGATCTCAGAAGTCAGAGGTGGAAAACACCTCCTGAGTCATCACGAGCCAGCGCATCATCTCTAGCAGTAAGCGCACTTGCGCTCGGCCAGCATCCATCCCACGTGGTCTTACAGCTCCTTCATACGCTTGATGCTACGACACAGCCCAGGAGCACAAGCTTTCCCTAGAAAAACTGCCGACCATTACAGCGAAAGCCTCTCCTGTTAATTCTCTAAAGGTTACTATTATTAAAGACTACGCAATTAGAGATTATCTAAACCGTCGCTCAACTACACAGCCCGAAATCGCTGAAACCTTCACAAAGACGACACCAAGTCAAAACAGCGTTTCTGCCTCATGCACTCACTGGCTGCAGGATTTCAGAAAGTTTTGACAATTCAGAATTTCCCCTTCTTTTGATCCCATCCTCGTAGGGATGAGAAATTCATGTCCTACAACTGCACACAGATGTTTTCCCCTGAGTACCGTGCGTACAAAGGTATTCAGTGTCAACATTAAATCCAAGTTGTAGATTGTTTGAAAAATTGCAATTTTTTACCCAATAAGGGAAACACTGTGATCCCTAATTTGGCTCACAGCAGATTAAATGACTTCAGCTTGTGTTGTCGCTCAGGTCTGCAAAACTCCAAGTCTCCATCACAGCTCAGACGCAGTTCTGCAAAACCAAAATCGACCTGCTGCAGATCTCCTCCCAGCCACAAGAATCACAGAATCACAGAATCATTTGGTTGGAAAAGACCTTTAAGATCATCGAGTCCAACCGTACCTGTCCACTACTAAACCATGTCCCTAAGCACCTCGTCTGCCCGGCTTTTAAATACCTCCAGGGATGGGGACTCCACCACTTCCCGGGGCAGCCTGGTCCAATGCTTGACAACCCTCTCCGTGAAGAAGTTTTTCCTAATATCCAATCTAAACCTCCCCTGGCGCAACTTGAGGCCATTGCCTCTCGTCCTATCACTTGTTACTTGGGAGAAGAGACCAACCCCCACCTCGCTACACCCTCCTCTCAGGCAGTTGTAGAGGGTGATAAGGTCTCCCCTCAGCCTCCTCTTCTCCAGGCTGAACAACCCCAGGTCCCTCAGCCGCTCCTCACAGCACTTGTGCTCCAGACCCTTCCCCAGCTTCGTTGCCCTTCTCTGGACACGCTCCAGCACCTCCATGTCCTTCTTGTANAGCAGCTTTCCAGCCACTCATCCCCAAGCCTGCAGTGTTGCATGGGGTTGTTGTGGCCCAAGTGCAGGACCCGGCACTTGGCCTTGTTGAACCTCATACAATTGGTCACAGCCCATCGATCCAGCCTGTCCAGGAGCCTCTGTAGAGCTTCCTACCCTCCAGCAGATCAACGCTCCTGCCCAACCTGGTGTCACCTGCAAACTTGCTGAGGGTGCCCTCGATCCCCTCGTCCAGATCATTGATAAAGATGTTGAACAGAACTGGCCCCAACACTGAGCCCTGGGGAACACAGAATATGGGAGAACTCGTATTTTAACCTGCTCTTCTGAGAAGCAATGCAGAAGGGATCATTATTATTCACTAATAATACCTTTTTCAATATTTGGTTAACAACAAGAGGTGCACTGTAGTCAATGTAGGACCTTGGTAAGAACATTAAGACATAAAAGACTGCTTGAAATAATGACCTTAAAGATAATGAGCGTTTTAAAGCTTAGGCTAATTATTACTTGAAATGTGGTCGTTCACTCCCACGTTGTCCTGAGAAACCACATAAAATGCAAATCAGTCAAGTTAAAATCCCAATTAAAAACATTGCTAGAGGACATAGCCCTAAGCCCTTTGTAGATGGAGTCTGATGCCACAGCAGCTTTAAACCGTCTATAAAATCACACACCCATGCTGCAAAAGGAAATTGCTACGGCCGTAAGAAAAAAAAAGATCGATTTAAATAAGTTTTTGTCATCTGGTCCCAATCCCAGGGGCATCGAATTCATAAAGGCAAAAATTACAGAGGGGATAGATCCATAGGGAGAGGTTTGCTGTTTGTTTTTAAGCAGAACTCCGCACTTTTACAGTTAGTACCAAAAAAAAATCCACATTTGAAACAATAAACAAAGTTGCGTATTGTGCAAAGTTTATCACTGCTAACGCTTAAATGTCAAATTAATTTCCTCGCTGTTGATATATAGATGACATAACGTGAGTGAAAGCAGAAAGAATCGCGGTCGATAAAAACGAGTGAGAAGCAGAACGATAAAGTGTAGTTTTACAAAAATAAAATCCAAAAAGCTGAAGAAAGCGATAGTGGGGGGTACGTAACGTTGGACATTAAAGGGGAATAATGAATTTTGAATCAAATCAACCATGCTTGGACTTTTATTTGTAGATAACGATCAAAGCAGCATGAATACCTTTACAGCAGTACGAGAATACCAGATTTTTATTATAGCGATCAAAGTATTTTTAGAACTACCCAAGAGGGATGACTTCAAAAATAGAAATGGAAGATATGAGCAGAAACCTTGGGAGATATAACAAATATTGATACAGAATTTCAGTGCTTCTGAAGTATCGTGAACATTTTTGGACCAAAAGACACTGCACAGACCCTCGGGGGACACGAGAAGCCAACCTCCAGACACGCAACCTTCTGTCTTCCAAGCGCTGCCTGCTTTTTGGAGCAATGTCGTTATATTTTCAATTGCTTTGGGAATTCTTTCCACCAGACAAGCAAAGCAGAGAAAAGTGTATTTTAATATTTGCTGGTATCTGTTCTAACCTCTTTAGGCACCAAAAGGAAGCTGAGCAGCGTACGCTGCCCCGAAGGGTGTCTGAAGTATTAGAGGGTTTATTTCAACAACAGACTCTAAATTGATGATAAAAAATAAAGTAGCCAAAAAGAGACAGCATTTGCTACGCTGATCCTGATGAAATTCAAAGTCTCATGGAACACACTGCAGAGTTTCTCCCACTTCTCCTCCCCGCTGGTCCCAAATTGCTCTAAAAATAAGTTCATAATATAACACATCTGCAAGAAGGGGTGGCCCACGGGGGACCATTCCCTCCGTCACTTGACCATTTTCAATCAGGCAGCTGACACCGAAGAACGATGCTGCGCTGGCAAGGTAGGATGTCTAACGGCCCTCGTTAATATTGGACTGTAACGACCCTCGTTCCGGCTACATGCCGTCGTATCCCAACGCGGAGCAGCGAGGTCTGAAGCTCCCTCAGATCTCGCTAATCTCAGAAATTAAGCCGCGATCAGCTGGCTAGGTGTTGATTGAAATAACAAGCTAAATAACTCACCATCCACTCGGGCACGTGGAAAGCAGAGGCGCTGGCATTTCTGTCCCACTCCTCCATAGGTGAAACTCCCCACGCTCACATTTGCTTGGCAGAGGGGATGCAGAGGGATGCACAGCGGGGTGCACCAGCCCAGCAGCCAAACTCCCCGCTCTCAAGCTCACCGGGGGCTTCGGTGGCTGGATCTTCTCCCTGCTGAGGTCTTCGTTAGGAACCAGCCTCGTTAGCCAAGCGTTCAGGCGTGAGACGGGCAGCTCGGTTCCTCATTTCTGTTCAAAATCTCGCGCCGGGTGAAGCGCTTAGATCCAGCCCATTTTTGCAGCCGTGATTTCACGCCGACCCCGGCTCTGCTCGACGTTTGAGCTGAGAGCAAACGAGAGCAACCTCGCCGTGGCGCGGAGGAGACGTCCATCCGTCCCCTGCCTATGCCCCTAGCCCTGCGTCACCAAAATGCCAATACCCCGATCGATACAACGGCAAGGTCAAAGAGGCACACCTATATTTAGAGCTATAGGTCTCCTGCAACGAGGACTACGCTTGGCACCATCAAAAGTTCATGCAACTTCAAAAAAAACCAGCACACGGACACTTCTAACGGTTTTCAGCTTCAAATTCAATATAATTAGAAATGAACTTCATAATCCCGTGGCCGTGCGCAGAACCAGATAAATATTTTTAAATGATTTGCATTTAGCCCAGTCTCAGGGAAAAGGAGGGATGGAGCAGGCTGGCGGGGCTGCAGCTCCCTCTGCTGAGCACGCTCAGCCCTTGCTCTGCAGAAGGGGAAGAGGACAGAAATGAAGATTTTGTAGACAGAGCGATTGCAAAGGGATCTCCTGCTCCTACAAAGGCAGGTTTCCACGGCCGGCAGCTCCACAACAGCCCGGACCGGGATACAAACAAAATTTTTGCAACTGTGCAGTGCTGAAGACTTGAGTTGAGGTTTCAACTTAACTGAAACCTCTCTGGTTCACTCAAAATAACGAAGGATTCCACCTCAGGAATTAATGAGCCATCTGCGACCGTTTTCTGCACCCGCTTTGGTATTTTATCAGTACATTTCCACCCACAAAGTGAACAGGGCGAAGCGAAGGTAGGGCTGGCAGCATCTCGCTGGAGATGCTCAAGGAAATCCCCCTTCTCTGCCGGAAAGGTCTGGCAGCTCATCAGCCCGCACAAACATTTCCTTGGTTTACTTTTCCTTCAAGCAAAGCATTTCACTTGGGGCAATAGTTGACACAAACCTCCCTTCGCTGACTTCCTCCTATCCTGGCAGCCAGGCAAGGAACTTGGCTTGGGAGCCACCAGCTTGCACACCACCGGCAGACACATCCCGTTAGGCTGCCAGCACACCTAGATGGACAGGAGAAGTTCTCAGGTTCCCTTCCTTGCTCTGTTCTCTCACCAAGTGAACAATTCGAATGCCGGCAATTTTGGAGTTTGCTGTTTCTGGCTAAGCCAGGGTGGCAGGAGGCTACGGGTGAAAACAAGTTGAAGAGGCGTAACTCAAACCTTCTGTGCAAACACCACGCGCAACCCAAGCCGAGTAGATATATTTTGTCTGCATCACCACCTAAGTCAATTAGCAGAAACTGGGGAAAGTTTATTACTTTTGGGGGCAATGTTTTCACACTGTTGGCAAGCTCACCCTTCCAGATTGAAAGAAGCTTCTGTTCAGCGCTGCCTTCAAGCTATTATATTAATAGAATCATACAATGGTTTGGGTTGGAAGGGACCTTAAAGATCACCTAGTTCCAACCCCCCTGCCATGGGCAGGGACATCTTCCACTAGACCGGGTTGCTCAAAGCCCCGTCCAACCTGGCCTTGAACACTTCCAGGGACGGGGCATCTTCCAGGGATGGGGCTTGGATATTCCCATCTCCAAGCAACATCAAGCTTAACTTGAGCCAGAAAAAAACCTCTTTATCTAGGCACCCCCTTGAGCAGCAATTCAGCCAGCTGTGGAGGCTGGTAACGTCCCCTCCTGCAGCCGCACAGCGGTCCTTCATCAGGTAGACATCTCAGATGTTCCCACCAGACCCAACACGCCACCGGGTAGCAGATGTACGGGTTTTGCACAGCACATACATTCCCGTAGAGCCAGCAAAGCGCTTCCCAGAGCACCAGCTGTCCCTGCACGCTGGGCATCCCTGCGCCAGCGCAAAACATCCCCCCGCCTGCTCCACTACCTTCATGGCTTGAAAGCAAACCCCATACCAGCAATATTATGCCTTCCCCAACTTCTTTTTAAGGTTCACCATCGGATGCCATCCACCTACTCTTGTAGCGGAGGTCGTTCCATAAAACAGCTGCTGCCGCCACCAGCCCCAGTGATCTTCAGAGAATCACAGAATCACAGAATCATTTGGGTGGAAAAGACCTTTAAGATCATCGAGTCCAACCGTACCTGTCCACTACTAAACCATGTCCCTAAGCACCTCGTCTGCCCGGCTTTTAAATCCCTCCAGGGATGGGGACTCCACCACTTCCCTGGGCAGCCTGGTCCAATGCTTGACAACCCTCTCTGTGAAGAAGTTTTTCCTAATATCCAATCTAAACCTCCCCTGACGCAACTTGAGGCCGTTTCCTCTCGTCCTATCACTTGTTACTTGGGAGAAGAGACCGACCCCCACCTCGCTACAGCCTCCTCTCAGGCAGTTGTAGAGGGCGATAAGGTCTCCCCTCAGCCTCCTCCAGGCTAAACAACCCGAGATCCCTCAAAACAACCCCAGATCCCTCAAAACTGAGCCTGATCCCTCAAAAGAGCCTGCTTTGCAGCACAGTCTTGGGCAGCCTTATCTCAGATGCTCCCTGTAGCGATAGGACAAGGAGCAATGGTTTTAAACTAAAAGAGGGGAGATTTAGACTAGATATAAGGACGAAATTTTTTACAGTGAGGGTGGTAAAGCACTGGAAGGGGTTGCCCAGAGAGGTAGTGGAGGCCCCATGACTGGAAGAGTTCAAGGCCAGGTTGGATGGGGCTCTGAGCAACCTGATGTGGTTAAAGATGTCCCTGCTCACTGCAGGGGGGTTGGACTGGATGGCCTCTAAAGGTCCCTTCCAACCCAAACCATTCTAGGATTCTATAACAAACGGGGGCTCATATTGCTGTAAAATTAACCTCAAACCCATCTCACACATTGCTGGTGTCGTAGGTGAGCCAGCTTCACTTTTGCTATTAAATGCAGGGAGTTTGGGTCATTTGAAAGACAGAACCAACATCTATGTACAGAATTTGGCTTAAAAAGGACAGGCAACGCAAAACCTCGCAAAAAATACTGCACCGGCACAGTAGGCTGCAAAAATATATGCAGCCTGGCTGCTGTAGACCCAAGGGACAAATAGTTCAGCCTGTTTGAGTCACTTTTTTCCAAACTAACACAAGAACAGCTCAGGATTCGCAGTTTCAAGGTCCCCAGGTGAAAGACACAGCAGAAGCTCAGTCTCGTTGACCACTCACATCTTTGGCGTAAGCCCTGGCATCTACTGACTTACTGACACTACAGACCTAATGTTCCCAGTTATTCGCTCAAACACGTCTTTCAGCCTTCAAAATACCTTAAACGAGAAACACCGACAATTAACGCTCCCTTTCAACAAATTAGCAACGGCACTGATGGGTAAAGGAATTGTAAAGGCCCAGAAGGTTGTGGCTGGTGGCACCACATCCGGCTGGAGGCCAGTCACCAGCAGTGTGCCCTGGGGTCCATACTGCGGCCAGGACTGTTGCACATCTTCACGGATGAGCTGGGTGACAGGGCAGAGCGCACCCTCACCAAGCCAGCAGGTGACAAGTGGGAGGAGAGGCTGATCCACCTGGACAGCCTGGAGAAACGTGCAGACAAGACCCTCATGAAGGTCAGCCAAGGGAAATGCCAACTCCTGCTCCTGGGGAGGGATAACCCCATACACCAGTACATGCTGAGGGCCAGCCAGGCTGGAAAGGAGCTCTGCAGAGAAGGTCCTGCAGACACCACACTGACCATGGGCAGCAATGTGCCCTCAAGGCAAAGGTGGCCACCAGTGTGGTGGGCTGCGTTGGGCAGAGCATTGCCAGCAGGAAAGGGAGGTGGTCCTGCCCCTCTGCCCCATCACTGGTGTGCTGGGTCCAGTGCTGGGCTTCCCAGGACTAGAGAGACGGGGACATACTGGAGTCAGCCCAGCACAGGACCACGGTGATGGTTAAGTCACACAAGGAGAGGCCAAGAGCTGGGACTGCTCAGCCTGGAGAAGAGACGGCTCAGAGGGACCTGACCAATGTGTACAAACACCTGACGGAAGCCAGGCTCTTCTCGGTGGTGACCACTGAACGGACAAGAGGAATCATAGACTCACAGAATCGTTTAGGTTGGAAAAGACCTTTGAGAACATCAAGTCCACCCATAAACCCTGCCAAGTCCACCACTAAACCATGTCCCTAAGCGCTGCGTCTACCAGTCTTTTAAACACCTCCAGGGATGGTGACTCAACCACTTCCCCGGGCAGCCTGTTCCAGTGCTTGACAACCCTTTTGGTGAAGAAATTTTTTGCACAAACTGAAATACAAAAAACACTTTTTAACCACAAAAAAAAAAAATCCTTCTTTACTGGGAGGGAGGTCGTGCACTGGCACAGGCCGCCCAGAAAGGTTGTGGAGGCTCCATCCTTGGAGATATCCAACACCTGCCTGGATGTCGTCCTGGCCAACCTGCTCTAGGTGGCCCTGCTTGAGCACGGTGGGCTGGACTTGATGATCCCCTGAGGCCCCTTCCAACCTCAACCATTCTGTGAAGTCTGATCCAACTCTGCTTACTAACAAAAGGTTCAGATATATTAAAGACCCAGATGTTGTGTTTTTCCTTGAAAATGCACGCAATGCAAGCCTTTAACTCGGACCAGGAATTTCAACACCACATTTGTCTGCAAAGAACAAGTGCTGCATTCCCGTCACTTCTTGTGCTGGGCCCTACAACCTTATTTTAGCAAAAGAAACCTAGAAAAAGTGGGGAATATAGTCTTGCCTGCTACTACTTAAGTTCTTTTTAAGTTTGAGACGAAATGAAGCTTTAGCCCAGAACGAGTAAGCAAGGATCTGTTTTCCTCTTCTCTAATGTGATCCCTTCACTTGAGGTGAAGACACAGTGAAAAAACATGGAAACAAATCCTGTCTGATGCTGTCGTACGTTTAGCTGCCCGTGGATGGTGGTTTCTAACATCCATGACTCAAACCAATGCTTATTATTTAAGAAAAAAAAAAAATACCAGCTCTGAGCTGCTCAGAAAGCTGCACTGTGCTAAGTACCGAGCGCCAGGAAAAGTGCTAACAATGAGAAAAAGCTTTTAAAAACCTGCTTCAGCAGGGAAATGAATTGGTCACCGGGTCAAACGAACCAAGGACACTTTTGCTTAGTAATATGTTTCATAGCAGAGAAAAGAACCGGTTCAAACCTCAGGGAATATACAGCTTTCAGTTACTGAAAGCTAAATGGGACTAAAGCCCTGACTGCAGAACAAGAATTAGCAATTACTGCTCGAATAGGCAGAAATACGGGGCTTGCCATTTCTGCTGCAAAGTTGGGTACAATTTAACGACTTGCTTGAGAGTTGTTGCAGCAGAAGCAGGAAAACAAGCTGGCCCTCGAAAGCGTGCTCGGCTGGTAGAAGAACAAGGTAATGAGAAATGAATGCAAGATGACAGGCTGCAAAAGCCAGGCGCAGACACGAGGGGGAGCGAGAGCCTGTGGAAAAAATCCCAAAGTTTAAGCCTTGACCTGTGAAGAAAAATGGTAGAAAATCGGGTGGCTTTGAGGACCAGAGGACAAGAGTAAATGGCCTCAAGTTGTGCCAGGGAAGGTTTAGATTGGATGTTGGGAAAAACTTCTTCACGGAGAGGGTTGTCAAGCATTGGACCAGGCTGCCCAGGGAAGTGGTGGAGTCCCCATCCCTGGAGGGATTTAAAAGCCGGGCAGACGAGGTGCTTAGGGACATGGTTTAGTAGTGGACAGGTACAGTTGGACTTGATGATCTTAAAGGTCTTTTCCAACCAAATGATTCTATGATTCTATGTGTTTGTAGAAACTTCTTCTGACCTGCAAGAATGATCAGCTGCTCGGGAAATTAATGCAGATTGGCAAGAGATGAATAGCCTTTGCCTATGTAAAAGGTGAGATAAGGAGTCTCCGTGCGGTGTCCTGGTGTCCCTGAGCTGACGCTAGCACAAACCCGCACATCCCCACCAACGGCTTGATGCACAGCTCCTCTGGGACATGCCCACAGGCAGGGCACGTCCCCTTCCCTCGCGATTCCAGTGAGGTATTTGCTATCAGGTAGACTTAAACCCCACTAACTTCTTGCTCCAAAATTGTTCTCAAATTCCAATTCTCTTAAATTCCAATCGCGCCCTTCGCCCCATCGCAGCATAACCCAACCAACCGGGAGATGCCAGCGCAGCATCACCCGGCTAATGCTGGGCTGCCTCTCCGTTTCTGGTTTTCAAAGCGATGTTTTCCCAAGTGAGTTATAAATTCTTCCATTTTAAAACTTCCTGCCAAGTCAACATCAGAATGGTCTTTATAGGAGTTATATAATTTCCGCAGAACTTTTCAGTTTTATGTAATATCAGTTTACCGCGAATATTGCCGCAACCCAGGCTGTTAAGACCACGGACTGAGCATCTTGCAGCAGGGAGGCATCAAGCTCTTCAAAGACTCAAGCAGCGGTTTCTTGAACCTTTTTTTCAGTCGTCCTTGCAGCTGTGTGGGCACAGTGGAGCAGGGAATGGTTCCAGCTCAGGACAACAACAACAGATAGAAAGATACTTGTTCTTTTTAATGCAGACAGGTCGCTGCCTGGCCCCGCAGGCAAGCGTACAAGATGCTGCACGATATGGGCAGCGTAAACCAGCACTGCCGGCCTGTACCACCATGCTGCTCCGCTCCCTTGTTTTTCTGGTAGATACGATGTTTCTGAAATCCTCTTCCCCATAGTGGAAATGGGAAAAAAAAAATAAGCAAAACTAGATTTGGAAGGCTCTTTCCTTCAGGCTTTTCTGTGACACCTATAAAATCTGTTCATGTCAGCTCTTCGCCCTGCTCAGCTACTACAAATACTTACTGGGAACTCATTTTATCGCTAACTTATTCCACTCCGTCAGCTGTGTTTCACCCTTCGCCTTCCGGGCAGCCCAATTCTTGAGTATTTATAATGATGTTGACTATCTGAACCATCAACCCAGCTTAGTTAAAGTGTTTGCAGAAACTAAAGGCCGGGCTTTACGGCAAGGACCATCTTCACAGGCAGGTGTAGCTCCTGGTACCATGTTTTAGTTATCATGGTGTAGGTATCGTGTGTATAAATTTAACTGTCTAGGTATCATGTTTATATCTAAAAAAGATGTTGGCTTGCACATGGGCTTCAAGAGACACAAATTATTTAACAGCTAAAAATTTGTTAATAAATCTGTTAACATCACCTCCCTTCCTACGTAACTGTTCCTCAAACCTGCTCCTAAAGGTCTGAGCAAGTGCCTCGACTGCTGCAGAACCGCGAGCAGCCTCCTCCCTCTCGCACGAAGAGGACAACCACTGGGTCAGCGCTGCCACTGATCACAACCCCGGCAGCGTCTCACCACGCTGCTATAACCAGCTCTATAATCAGCTTCTACAGCCACCTCTGCCAGGAGGTGCCCACCCTCTTCACATCTAAGCCTCCTTTGAAGCCCTCTCTGCTGTGCTGCTCAGAGAAGACCCATCTGTTTGTCTACCTTGCTGCTTCTCCTCCAGTCATTGCCCACTCATCCACCAGCTGTAAACTTCTCCAAGCGAGTTCTTCATCATCATCAGTTTTTGGAAAGCACAAGGTATTAATCTCTGCAATCCTGTGAAATCGTAGGGACTTGAACTTCCAGCTCAGGCAGGAGCTCCAGGTCAACCTGTGAAGAAAGCATTGAAGCTCCATGCAACCAGGGGGATGAGTTAACTCAAGATTAAACGTGGTTTGAAAGCACTCTTGACCGGGAAGACCGACAGCTGCTCGGCACTAGAAGTCAAATGAGCACGTCGAAGGTGCTGAGGCTAAATGACAAAATGGTAAATTAATTTATGCTCTCCTTTTTTTCCTATTCCTTTTTAAACAAGGAGTACCCAGAAGCACAGCTAATAGTGCTTGAATACAGATCTGCTTCAAAATCAGGCTGTTTACAGATCCTGCTTCTAGATTTTATCACCAGAGGAAATTTCTTTCTAAAAAAAATTGATTTTCCCACAGGGCTTCAAATACTCCAGGGACGTGGAGACTTCTGCATCTGAAAGCATGACCCAGTTCAAGCAGACTGCGGGTATCAAGCAGAAGGCAAGGCAGCACCATACGAATTCCTGCCATTCTTGAACTACAACATCACCCCTGCTATACATAATTCCAAAATATCACTTCTCTGATACTACGAGTAAAAGACAAGCTAGCTGGAACAGACAGGGACAAGCATCTATCCCTGAGGAACAGCCTGAAATGTCTCTCCATCCACCAGCAGCATGGTCACACCAGCCAGCCAGCTTGAAAGTGTCCCCTTTTCAGAGTACAGGAAACGTAATAGATATTCCAGGAACAGCTTAAATAACGTATTTTCTCATTAACAGAATTAAAATGTGTTCTAAGCACTCCCTGAAGAATAAAATGTTGGCATGGTGTAAACCAGGTGGATCCTCAAGGAGAAAGAGGCATCTTCTTAGCACACCTTTGCCTGCAGGCAAATATTCACCAACTCCTATGAGCCTGATTGCGCAGAGGTCTCTCGATCAAATAAAAAGCAAAGGGTAAGGTCTTCAATAGCTGGAAAGTTTCTATGAATTAAAAATGGATTCTGCCATTAAGAATTAGAAGCAAGCAATCGTATGAGTTGGCGTTTGAATTAGAAAGGGCTGAGCTTGGAGAGAACGGCTCTTCCATGGGTTACGCTGTGGAGCACCAGCTTTTTAATGGCTTCTTTAACAGGCAAAGTGAAGCTCAAAGCCAGATGATGAGACTCAACACACGCAAACGCAGAGTCCGTCCCGCGTCTACATTTCTCATCAAGACGGCCACGCTTCCGATGACAGCAAGACGAACCTGGGTCAGATCCAAGCCTGCGACGGCATTTGTGCTCTCTCGCAGGAAAAGCACCAAATACAAGTCGGATTTCTTCTACTGGAAGACTCCTGGTATTACTTACAGCACAAAACCCCACAGGAGACTTTCCAGACTAGTAGCGGTCTTGAGAGAAGACAAAACTTTCGATGCGTTTCCAAGTTGGCAGCGACTCAAGGAACTGACCTTCCACGAGACAGAAGAGGTTGTCAAGAGGCCACAAGCAAAGAGGTGACAGATCTGTATGGTCCCATGTAAGGGCACAGACCTGGTGGTTTTACAGGACACTTCTTGCTTTGCTTTCGTTTTTAACAGACACAAAATTGTTCCTTCCCAGATATAACAGAAAATACAAGAAAGAGCAAAATGTTTGCTTTCCCCAAGGTAAGGATGGTTTCTGGCACTGAAAAGTTGAGCATAAGTCTACCTCCCCCCAAAATTAACTACATATTTTACATTTATTTTTCTTCCAGGGAGGCAAGTACAAAAATCCTAATCTGCACGAGAAAGTTAGGTTTGAATATCCTCCTCTCCCAACACCTGCGCAGCAAAACCTGTCGCTTGCTGAGAATTCAGAGTCTTCTGTAGCTGAGCAAACAGCTGCTGCATACCAGGAAGATAGGAACAGTCTCAAAAAAGGGGATAATCAGCTGCCTTCTGCATGGGAGCTCTGCGCCTGTAGGAGTACCAACATCACAAACCCACAAATAACAAAAAAAAAAAAAAAGCATTTTTTTAATTTGCTCTAAACCAGGAGAAGGAAAGGGCACTTGTATCAGGGCGGTCTTTGACAGCAAGTTTCATTCCAGTGCATGGATGGCAAAGAGCTTGCTGCGGCTCAAACACGAGCAGGAAGAAGATTAACGAGGAGGTCCAAAGAGAAAAGCCATTTACATGGTTCTGAAGGCAACGACATCATTCGGAAACAGAGACACCAAACAATTCAAGTCTGTATGTGCCTGGTTCTTTGGAAACCCCAAGCAGTAGGTGCATCCCATCCCTTCCCATCCGTCTGCAAACCACTCTGCGTTTTCACAATACATCCACGTGCATCGTGTTGCGTGAGGACGGATAGGTACCGGCTGCTTGGCTGGGAGAGGCAGCATGGAGAGGATGGATGCGTAACCACAGCTCAGGACTCTGTGCAGAGGCAACTCCTAAACCTTTGAATAAAGAGCATATCGAATCAGCCTTCAAATGGTCAAATGATTGATTTTGATCACAAGCAAACCGAAAGCCAGAAAGCCAAGCGTATCCTGGGCTGCATCCCCAGCAGCGTGGCCAGCAGGTCGAGGGAGGGGATTCTGCCCCTCTGCTCTGCTCTGCTGAGACCTCACCTGGAGCCCTGCGTCCAGCTCTGGAGCCCTCAGCACAAGAAGGACATGGAGCTGTTGGAGCGGGTCCAGAGGAGGCCACAAAAATGCTCCGAGGGCTGGAGCCCCTCTGCTACGAGGCCAGGCTGGGAGAGTTGGGGCTGTTCAGCCTGGAGAAGAGAAGGCTGCGGGGAGACCTTAGTGCGGCCTTGCAGTGCTTCAAGGGGGCCTCTAGGAAAGATGGGGACAGGCTTTTTAGCAAGGCCTGTGGTGACAGGACAAGGGGTGATGGTTTTAAACTAAAGGAGGGCAGATTTAGGCTGGATAGAAGGAAGAAATTTTTTACACTGAGGGTGGTGAAGCACTGGCACAGGTTGCCCAGAGAGGTAGTGGAGGCCCCATCCCTGGAAGTGTTCAAGGCCAGGTTGGACGGGGCTGTGAGCAACCTGATCTGGTTAAAGATGTCCCTGCTCACTGCAGGGGGGTTGGACTGGATGGCCTCTAAAGGTCCCTTCCAACCCAAAGCATTCTGTGATTCTATTCTACAATTCTACAATCTACCTGTACTGGATCCACTGGAACTCTCCCACAGGTCAAGACACTGACTTTTTTTTTAAGACAATGATACACTATAAAGAATAATTTGTATTTCAGTATGCTTAGATTTCCAGTTTCATTAACTTTTTAAATTTACTACCTTGTCAATGGCATGCCTTTGGAAATTATTTTAAAGTTTATCCATCTACAGAAACATTTTTGGAGCTGAAGCTCTGAACTGGAGCTTACATTCATGTGCAGGCCCACCAACCTGTACGATCCTGTTACACGGTCCCCGCCGTTTACCCGACTATCTCCTCTCTGCACAGAACTAACAGCAGCTTTCTCTCCCAGGGGAAACCGGCTAAGGGAATAGATGTGCTCAGAGTATTATCAACAGACGTGAGATGCTTGGGGACTTCTCAGGTATTGGAAAGAATCTGAAAAGGAAAAGTAATTCAATATAAAATTTTCAATGTGGAAAATATGGGAAGCGAGAAGTCACCCAGACTGGATTGTAGCCAAATGAAGAGCTCTTCTAGAGAAATAAATGCCTACAGAAAATATCCTAAAAATGCAGAGCCTGCCTTCCCAGCAAGGCTGTCAAGCCTAGAACCACCGGGGTCGTTCAGGAACGCAGCCGATCGTCTCCTCGGGGATATGAATATTAACCAGGAGACGAGCCTGGCTGGACGAGCTGACCAGTCCCTGCTCATTAACTGGAAAGCAGGAGCTGAACGGGCTGGTTTCTAATGTGGGTGTGCATGCGCATCTTCACTAAATATTGGGCTTTTTTACTATTTGTATTGTAATCTTACACAGGTTTATGGCAATTAGGCCATCTCGTCTAAATTCAGCACTACAACCGGTGGTCAGATATTCAAAAGTCCAGAGTGCAGATTTGACATGACTTTGAACAGTGGCCAAAACCCCCTGAACGATAAATTTCTGTTAAAATTAAATTTGGAGAAGAGGCAAGAAGAGAAGCGGGACAGGAGAGTAAGAAAGGCAACACCGCTGCAAGTTAGCACCTGCCTTCATTGACCAAGCACGCCTTGGATACAAGATTAAGCCATAGTGAATCCACAACACCCCCTGCATGAATCACGCCACCGAAAACTTGATCGGTCAGAGGAAAATGCTACTAGGAAAAAAAAAAAATGGAAAAAAAAGAAAACAAAAAGAAAACAAGAGAAAAAAGAGGGACCAAAAGGAGGACCAAAAGGGGGACCAAAAGGGGGGCCGGGAGTAAAAAGAGGAAAAAAGATTGGGGGGGGGGGGGNAGGGGGGGGGGGGGATAAAAAAGGAAACAAGGGGAAACAAACAAGGGGAAACAAACAAGGGGAAACAAGGGGAAAAAAGGAAAAAAGGGGAAAAAAGGAAAAAAGGAGGGGAAAAAAAGAAAAAAGGGGAAAAAAGGAGGGGAAAAAAAGAAAAAAAAAGGAAAAAAGAAAAAAGCACCCCATCATACCCATTCACTTGCAAGTCTAAACCAGTATTTCATACCCACCACCCCAGACAGACTGACCAGTTCTTTGAAAATATGCCAGATAATTTCTGCTATCTTAACGTTTCATCCAGCGGATGTCAGCCGAATCATTTTGTTTGTCACCAGCCTGTTACGCGCAAACATTTGCACTTTAATTCTCCTCCCTTAAAAAACACGGATGAAATCTGCAGGAAGGTTCACATCTGCTCCACTCCTGAGTACCGCCATGTGCTCTGCATTGGGATTATTTTATAGGACAGATTATTTTATAGGCTACGCAACCAAAACATCACGCCTTTAGCAGCAGCCATTATATATATTATATATACAGCAGCAGCCACTGTATATTTTGTGTGTGTGTATATATATATATAAAATAACCACTTAATACCAGTACCTTGTAACCTCTCATGCTCCTACTTGCTTCTGAGAGCAGTTTTAGGCAAATTAAAAAGGTTTGGGTTTGCTTTTTAAAGCACAGTGCTCATTATTTCATACCTGAAGTCAGGCTCTTCGGTAATTAGATGAACGTCTAATTTCTTTCACAGCCTCTTGGCTTTCAGAGTTCAACGGCCTGCAGAGATCAATCTGCAGTTTATTTGTGGAGACAGAAGTCCGATTACCAACGTGTCAAAACACGGATCCTTTTAAGAGCCAAACAAAGGCTTAGTGGAGCCACCCGTATGGCCAACTTACCCATTTTTTACTGTAATCTCTTATGCACTCAACGGCATGACGCTAATGGTTATTTAATCAATACGTCTGCAGTGTACATATATGGTTTTTTAAGTTAAAAGGGACGCGGACCACTTCCAGTTCTGCCCATCGTGAGAATGACTTCATGAAAGCAGGACATCAAATTTCACAGAATCTTTTGGTTGGAAAAGACCTTTAAGATCATCAAGTCCAACTGTAAATTTGGTATTTTGCCACAGACACAAGCAAAAATTAGTTTGAAAGCTTTATTCTAAGCTTGCTTCCTGTGCTTAAAATCCAACTGTAAGACAGTTTCTACTTGGAAAGCGTCCAACATGGGATGGTCAAGCCAAAATGACCGCGAGTCTGCTGGTGAGAGTGATAAATAAGAATAGAAAGCCAAGAACTCACACTATTTTGGGGACATAGTAACAGCCAGATACAAGCTCAGCAGCCCCTCGTGGAAGGAGGTGGAGGGACAACATACAGCATCTTTCCCGCTGCATTAGGTCTCATTAAAATATCTTCTAGCAGAAGAGTCTTATTAATGGTGTAAAGAAGGTCCTTCCACCAGGTGATCTGAAATAGCAACGGACAGATTACGGCTCATCTGTGCTTCCTCAACCCTCGCCGCTACAGCTTTTTAAGCTTTCTGCAGTCCGTATTTCAGGTCGACAGAGCCACAGCACCCTATCATTTGGACAAGAATTAGAGATGTAAACTTGGGAGAGATCTGGAAATTTTCTTCAGGCTTTGATGTGTGGTGGGGAAAGGAAGGTTAAGAAATAAAAAAAAAAAAACTAAATTAAAAATCAAGACTCTTGGGCTCTCTAAATATCGCTGCCTTACCTGACCGCCACAGCACTAACGAGGAAGAAGTGAATGGGTGATTACATTCAGAAATGGTGAGCTCCACGTTTGGGAAAAAAAAAAATGAGCACATACCAGGTGATACACATCCTGGACTAGATGATCTTAGAGGCCTTCTCCAACCTTAATGATTCTATGATAAGCTCAGGGGGAACATCTCTCAAAATCTGAGTGCTGAGAAAAGACCGCAAGCTGATAAGAAAACCATGCCCTGATCCAACAGCGAACCCAGAACTTGGGCATTTGAGATGCAAAAGCCTCCCTGCTCGCACGCTAGGAGCCATCAGGTTAGCGAGTCTTATTTATTCCTGCCTCTGCATGTCAATGGCTCGATATAAAACGAAGCCTATCTCACCGAGTAAATCAGCAATACACACAGAAACGTCACCCAGAGGAACCCGTCCCTGCCAGCAGCGAGACGACGGCAGCAGACTGACGAGGTTGTCTGACTGCAGACTCGCGCCGGCTTTCAGCATCCCCGAGCAATCCCACCTCCCACGCGCGGTACCCACGGCGGCAGGGCTGCTGGGGGAACTGCCAACGCGCCAAACCGGTGCTGGAAACGCCGCTCTGCTCTGCTCCGCTCCGCTCCGCTCCTCGCCTCGCGCGAGCCACTCAGCTGTCAGCCAACTAGGGGAAAATGAAGTTAATGAGCAAAGCTTTAATCAGTGGACCTTGGTGTAATCAGAAACAGAGCCCCTTGAATACGTAATGACAGGCCATCTCTCCCTGACTTTCCATTTTCCCATGGGAAGAAAGTTACAGCGTCTCAAACAGACAAGAAAAAGCCTTCAAATCAGAGATTAAAGTTTCGTGTACACAAATGCAGCTTTTCTCTCAGCACCAGTTCATCCCGCACGTCCTCCCCAGGGCAGAAAGCAACTGAACTGCAGGAGATCCAAGATCAGGATCAGCAACGGCTGGAGTAAGGAGAAGAAACATGTTTGCTCACATAATATTGCTGTTTTGCTAATAAATTTACAGAGAGACATGCCTCATTAACTGAGGAACAGTTTAATTCAAGTTTGTGGCAAATAAAAACAAACGCTTATCTGAAATCTACCCCAAATTATGAGGGTTTATCCCTGTGTCCTCACTTAGCCTCTGCAGGTCGGTGCTTTCTTAGAGCAGAGCCGTGGCGCTTTTTCCAGGCAAGACGCTCACCAGTTTTACTCCACTGAATGTCTAGACCCCAGCACAGTTTAAGAGTCTTTACCAACCCTTATTAACGGGCCATTAAAGCTCCCTCATCACACGGAGATTATAGTGGGCAGCCAAGAGCGCAACCCCCAGCTGATGTTAGGTCTTCACTTTCCCATGGTCAAAGCACACGGACTGAATTTGAACAATCTTGACCCATTTAGACTCAGTAAGTCTACATCCACCACTGTTTGACATATTTATGGGTATTAAAACCAACGGACCACTGAGCCTGACCTCCATTTAGCACACCTAAGCCAAGCCTATAAACCTGTGTTTGGCCAGCGCACATCTTCATAGAATCATAAAGGCTGGAAAAGACCTCTAGGATCATCCGGTCCAACCGTCAACCCAACACCACCATGCCTACTAAACCATGTCCCAAAGTGCCACGTCTACACGTTTTTTGAACACCTCCAGGGATGGGGACTCCACCACTTCCCTGGGCAGCCTGTTCCAGTGCTTGACAACCCTCTCCGTGAAGAATTTTTTCCTGATATCCAATCTAAACCTCCCCTGGCGCAACTTGAGGCCATTGCCTCTCGTCCTATCACTTGTTACTTGGGAGAAGAGACCGACCCCCACCTCACCACAACCTCCTTTCAGGTAGTTGTAGAGAGCAATAAGGTCTCCCTTCAGAGACTTCTCGGGCTGCTTACCCTGAAGGCTAATCCCATTTAAAATTTTGCCCTGTAAACCACTAGATTTTGGTTTTGCCTGGCTTTAGTTTGGTCTGAACGGTCTCCCTGTAAGCGTACCTTGTTGTCAAGTTCCTACTGACTCTCCTCAATAACCTCAACAAAATCATCCTCTCGGCATAAGGGAACTTCTTCAGTACCCGAACACCCTGCGAGCCTCCTGGGATGCACCGTGGGTTAACTGCTGCTATCAGAAATAAAGATATTTGCAGAAACCGTGTTATCAATACCATAAACAAAGACAAGTCATCCTCCGTTCAGCCCCCGTTTGTATTCTTTATTCTTTAAGGCTTTAATTCAAGCTTTCTGTCACAGCATTCATTCGTAGGTCTTACCAGCTTTCTTGCCCGCAGCGACCCTTTTGAGCGCGACCCTGATTAATAAAATACACTTCCCTTCCCCTCTGCCCATCCATAGCTGTGGTCTGCAAGTGCCGTACCCTGCCTCAAAACTTGAAAAGATCTGGTTTTGCACACAATTCTGGGGCTGCAGAACGAAAACGTACCAACGACAGGACTGCTCTGAAATCTAGCCACAATTTTTAAGCCGTTTTATGTTTACTTTAGTATTTTAAACAATTTTATTTAAGGATTGGACTCGTCATCTCCTTACTTGTGACTTACAGAAATCCCTGGCTATTAACTGCTCCTAACGTGACTGTCACTCGGTGCCGCCTTAGCCTGCAGAAATTACAATATAATTCAAGTGATCTTAACCTTCCTGCACTGTTATAGTCCAACCTAGGCAGTCATCTTTTGAATGGCGAATGTCTTTTTGCCATTAAAGACAAAATACTCCATCACGGGAGTTTGCCGCATGAGTCATTAATTGTATTTTACCTTCTGTAGACCAATCCTAACGACATTACCTCGTTACCAAGCTTTCAGACGAGCCTGAAGGTTACCTAAGAGGAAGCTGTAAAGAAGAGAGCACGGTATGAATCTGAAATATCAACTCACTTTATTAATGCAAAGTTATTGGGGGAAAAAAATAAAGCAAACCCCAGCTGGTACAGAATACATGTGCTCTGAGAGGGAGGGAAACAGTTACTGTAAATTAAACAACCTAGCTTAACTCCTTTGTACTTTCTCCAGGTTAATCAGGCCTCAGCGAAATCAAGTTTGACAAGTGCTATTAACATCCCTTAATTTACGCATTTTAATCATTTAGCATCCAGTGCAACGCAGAGAGCGACGTGCGTTGGCTACGACCAGTCCCAGAGGAACAATAGCTGTTAGCGAATATTTTTGTGAAATGCGCCTCGGTCCACAGAAAGCCATTGAAAAATCCTACCCTGCTGTTAAACATTAATTTTTCGTAACAACCTCCCGGTTCCGAGGGCTGACATGGGATCACCAGACTTCTCAAGGTCAGAAATGTTTTATTCGGCTTCCCTCTGTCTTTGTCCAAAGCGGTCATGAACCCAGCCGTACTCAGCAACGATGCCACAACGTCCAAATCCAAATCTGTCCAAAATACGGTTTCATTGACTGGATCAAAAATATGACTTTGGTAGCAAGTGAATTATTTTAATGATCAGATTTACACTCTCCTTTTTAAAAAATAACTGCGTTGCTCTGGATAACAGAAACAGCAGCACGTTTCTATCGAGTTTATACAATTTTCTATTCCATTTCGCTTGCTACCTGGGGCTCTCAAGCTCCGGGATGCAAACGCAGCAGAGATTCACCTCTGCTGCAATCTCCTGTCCCATTACTCGGTAAAACACGTAGCAACCCACACTCAGCGAGTTATTTTAACAAAATCCAACCGGACTCAAACTGAAAACGACGGTGTTCTTTACACTTTGAATTACGAAGGAGCCGTTACCCAAAACCGCAGTGCTGTTAGCGTTCCTGCGGAGCCGTCACCCCAGTCGGCGCAAACGGGAGCCCTGATTCACACCAGCG
This sequence comes from Balaeniceps rex, assembly GCA_013401315.1. Classification (NCBI taxonomy): domain Eukaryota; kingdom Metazoa; phylum Chordata; class Aves; order Pelecaniformes; family Balaenicipitidae; genus Balaeniceps; species Balaeniceps rex. The sequence goes on from VYZW01060150.1 coordinate 27,651, forward strand.
CAACGAGGACCACAGAAAGCTCAAACGAGATGAATAAATCCAGCATTAGAAGCGCAACAGAAAGCAGAAGGGCAGGTAAATCAATTAGGCATTCTTCGTGTGTATTAAAAGATCAAGAAGAACGTTCAAATACATGTGAGAGACTTAAAATTAGACTAATGAGGGATTACTAACAATTTCTCTCTCTCTCTCTCTCTCAAACCAGAACACTCTGACAGTTTAAAAGGCAAATGCTTTATTATTTCGTACGTGGGCTTAGCATTTACTCCCACACTTAGGAATGGGATACACGGAGGTGGCAGGCATTTGAAAGATGGGAAATTCACTGTGTACGCGTCGAGAACTCGAAAGGAAGCATCAAAAGCCAATGAAGAAACCTTCCTTCGTCAATATTTGGAGAAGGAGAAATTGATTTTTATGTATATTGATATATATAAATATCAATTGCACTGATGTTTTTACCTTTCCATGACAAAACCCCAGGTTTTGGGTTTGGCCTTCTCGTTAACAAAGCCAACGCGCCCTTGTATCGCGCAGATTTAACAAGAAATTGCAGATTTCTCTTTGTAGCCATCAGAAGCCAGCAGCCCCCCTCCATCCCTCCTCTGCCGCCCTCTCCCCATACATACCCGTCTAATTGCCGTTATTACAGCACGGCTCTAATTTGCATCCCACTGCAAATTAAATCAGTGCACGCTGTCCCAACACGTGGCTTGGGTTTCTCAGGCTGGATTTGCTTTTTGTAGAGACAGAGAGAAGACAACTTGCAAAGTACTGCTTGTCCTCAACGACAGCCTTGCTCCCAGGAAACGAATCCCTCCCAGGGAATTGCCAGAGACTCATTTTAACAAAACAAGAACCATCGCCTCTGCGGCAGAAACAAGTTGCCTCCAGAAGCTTCAGATGATAAACTTGTTTAAAGCTAAGGTGTCATTCAGACTTGGAAAGGGTTTTTTTTTAAAATAAGCCGTGCTGTCAAAGCTAATCACCTCCCCCCGATATTTTTTTTCTTTTTAAATAAACGTCAGGTCTCAGAGGCATTTCACGAGCGATTTAGGAAACACCCACTGCAACAACAGGTCCCAAGAACACGCGAGGCTTTAGCCCTATATAACCTCAGAGACACTACTATCAGTTTACTACAGATTCATGCTGCAGCAGCAGCAGGATGACTCCTGCCTGCCCTGGCTGCCGTAACGCAAAACTCAATCGCAGCTTGTTCAAAAATGGGGTTTTACCCAAAGAATGACACGTGCGGTTTCTGGCTGTGCGAGAGCAAACAGCACCTCGCCTGCAGATGCTCCGTACGTTGAGGGTGCTGCTGACTTATAAGCAAGGACTCGTTTCCAGAGTGACAAGAAGATGAGATCACGGAGCTCAAACACTAATATTATAGAATCACAGAATGCTTTGGGTTGGAAGGGACCT